>UZAM01012547.1:2298-12881 GCA_900618415.1 Soboliphyme baturini | reverse complement strand
TGTTTTCGTTGAAATTTCGCCTCGAAAAGGCTGATAAACGAAAGCAGTTGCTCGAAACAGCTGCGCCCAGATCGCAAACCAGATTATTCCACATAAACGACGCTTCAGTTATATGTGAAACCGCATTCACAGACTTGACTCCATTGGTTTCCTGATTATGCACAGTAACGCCCTGTCCGGAGGTTTTCTTGGTTTCAAAAGGACATTGAGTGCCACGCGGCTGGGAGGACGAGTTTGTTTTGTTGTGCAGACCGCTGTGACAAGAGAAGCCAGCTGCTGCCGGTCATTTGGACGCAGGTTCATAAGAAATTTCGAGAAAATTCAATCGATGTCAGCAGCGTTGCTTTCTTCGTGAACGGCAGCGGCGCATTTATTTCCTCTAGTGTGCACTAGGTAGAAAGAGGGCCTGTTTCAAGGGGATTGCTAGGGTTTTGAAAATTATTTTTGAAGCGCCTCCCATGGGAGTTGGTGCCCCTCACTGTCGATCTTTCAGAGTCTAGGGGAGGTAATTCCCAACAGCATCAACGAAAACAGCTCGGTGTTTTGTAGGTTTTGCTGCGCCAGGAGGACGGTTCAGTACCCATTCCTTGTAGTTCGAGTGTGACTAGTCCTATTATGGTCTCTTCAGCGTTTCTGCGGTTCTCAATGATTCAGTTAGAGAAGCCGCAATTTCTGCAGACTCTGGGATCGGCACTCCCTGTAATGTTACTCCGTCTCTTTCGACCAACGAAGTATATTAGTCTTCCTCTATCTACGCGGGGTGCTGTATGTTGCAACAGAGGTTAATATTCGAACGATAATTCCGACAAATTTAATCGTTTCCACGACCCATTCGGTACGTTCTTCCACTTCGAAAGTAATCGATAGCCAATTTGCCTTTCGACAGTTGCAGGGCGATAGCAGAGCGGTTTAAATAGGCTGTACCTGAAAACCGATTCGGAGTATCGCAAGACAGCGTGTATTTTTATGAAGAGCTATAGCGCTGTTTTGGTGGTAGGGAGCGGTGTGCCACTACTACATTTGGGACGAAGCAGAAATCCAGACTCCGGTCAGTCTTTCATTTGGCTGATCTGAAAATACCTTGCTCTTTAGAGCGTGGCGTAAGTATACATCAACTGCCGATCTTCAGTCGATTAGTTACTCACCTGTCTCAGCGTTCATTGCTTAGCCCGATTCCGTTTGATGACTGTTGAAATCCACCTCCTAAACAGCCAGGTGAGGCGGCTTTATTAATGGTAGTGTTGTCCAACTGGTTCCAGATCCACTGTATATGCTCGTTAGCGATTTCGTGGCGATTTCTCGAACGCTCACCGTAGTATGTGACATGTCATCCAGTTCACTTCTGTGTTCGCCTGTCTGATCTTCGCTAGTGTTGAGCACAACTACATCATTGAGATATAAGCCGGCATTTCGTCATTGATTTTAGCGATCACAGTGAGCTCAACAATTTATATCCGGCAGTTCTATGATTAGCTTCGCTGTGTATGTTTTGTAGGTTGGCGATGTCAATCCTGCTTTATTCCAGGTCTTCAATAAGTATTCACATTTTGCATGTGAAACGTTTTCGATATTCAGCTGAAAAATGCTAGGTGTGCGGCCCACAGCTTCACCTTGATCCCTATAGGGACCGCTTAGTTTATTTTTTATTGGCTTATATCTTTGACCCTAAAAAGAACTGTTGGGTCTGTTGCCGGTGGAGCATAGAGAACCCTTATGCAGCGTACGGTTGCCAGGTGATGGCATTCGTTGTATCGTAAAGCTGTAACACAGTTTCAGAGTGCGTAGCAGGAGCATCTTGTGACAGTCTTCATCCCGCTGCCCCATTTCAGCATTGTCAAGATTAGAGTCCATGTTAGATAGTTGGTTGAACGATTCATGGTTAGGGAATTCAAACGCAACAGATGATGAAATATTATTACCAGTGTGTTTCACTACATAGACCTTAGCATCTTCAGGACTGCGTGAGCACAAACGGCTGCTTTATGGCGTTTATATTCACCAAAAGAACAGTGCTATTGTTTTTCAGTTTTTCAATTCCATACTTTACAATAAAGCGCTGTTAAACTGCTCGACCATAATGTTAACCAACAATCTTCTTCATTCTTCATATTCCATGACCGCTTCTCTTTTTGGATCGCGTAGGCAGACTCGTCAGACAGTGCTTTCAACATTCCCAATTCTGTGCCAGTGTCTGAGCTTCAGCAGAAGACAACTGGAGTCTGGAGCAGACTTTCATAAATTTTTTCACGAGGTTAATCTTGACCGACGCCTCGGCCTTTTACAGGTCGACTGGGCAAGAAATGTTTGCTTCGCTTTTCATTCTGTAGACATTCCCAACACGTGCCCAAACCATCGCAATTGTGTTGTCTCAATCTGAAAAAGCAGCAGCTGTATAGCAAGGCTCTCGCGGTTTTTTTTACTCCGGACCATGTCGAGACGCGTAAGGCCAGCGACTCGACTCAGTAAGCCCGTTTCAGCCGTTTGTACGTTCGATTGAAGTTCTTTTAGTCATGGCCCACGACTTATGACCGTAGGTAATGTTAACGGTAATAATGCAGAGCTCACAAAATTTAGTCGAATCTTTGTTATGTTAACCCGATTTTGCGTATCAAATTCGTGATTTTGCCTCTGCTCGCGCTAATAACCACGTAACATGCGCATTCATTACACTCTCGGTATTTCATTGCCAATAGATGCAAAGACTCCTTTATTAGCAGACCTGATTTAGAATGGTCTTTGTCTATGATAAACACGTTGGTCTGACGAAAGAGTGCCCTTCGGCGATAGCATGCTGGGCAGTACGGGCAGAGTTCATGTCAGTTGAATAACGGTTGCAGCAATAATTCAAGTAGTGGTTGAATTATGTGTATGTGGTTGAAGCACTTATATCGGTAGAACAATGATATCTGTTTTTTTTTGATAAGTACTGCTATATTTCCTTCTTGGCAAAAAAATGTTGACTGACCTACCAGTTTGTCCTGAATAATAGAAAATTTTAATCTTATTACTGCATTCTCAAACCGCTGATATAACTGCGTTTCTCAAGGATATATAACGCTGCGTTATGTTGGAGAAACGTATGTGCAGACTGCGTAGTTTAGTTTGGGGATTGATCAAGATATCGATGAAAAATTATATTTGTAAAGATTTAATAGGCTGAAACTTTATATTTTATCTTTTGAAGCTGTTATGTTCTTGTGACGAGCAAGTTATAGTCAAGCTGCAGTGCGGTAATTTTCAGACTACTAAGTTAAGAGCGCTACAGAAGGAAAAGCGAGTTCTGTCCGTTTCTGTTTGCGCTTTTCATCATACTGCAGTAAATGTTTGTTGGATTCCAAAGAAATTAGCTTCGACATTTTACTCGCGTACGATTAGTAATGATGTACAACATAATTTCGCACTTTTCGTTTTACTTTACGTATGATATTAGGTTTAAAGCTGCCAATGTGCCCGTTTGCTGGATGAGCTCTCGTTTTTGGGGTGAAGAGAAAGAGAAGGATGCTCATTACGATGTTTACCTGAAGAAGGTCCGTTATCAAGGACGGCCAAATGATTTCGCTTTGAGCAGTATTGACACGAAAAGCTCCCGTCTGGTGATGACAGCAGTTCACCTTGAAAATTATACTGTGATTATTTTAGCACGCTTTAACTCAAAAGTGTTTCGCTTCCAACTCCACCGATGGCGATCGCTTGAAGTGGGAAACGGTTAAAGTGAAAGTTCTCAAAGCAGCTTCTCTAGAAAAATGGGTGCGGCATCTAATTCTGCAGGATGATGAATGCGTGCGAAGTTCGCGGTTCGAACTGTTTTTCGAAACATATCGTGCTGTAGCGAAGCCTTATGATGTAGTACAAATTATATTAAGCGAGTAAGTGTACTCTGTTTCACGGTTTTAAGATATTTTTGAACTCTTCGTACACCAGGTAATCAGTGAACCACGGAAAACAATGATCGCAGCGGTCAGAGGAAAAATTTTTTAAACGAACTGTATTAATTATTCAGTTTAAGCGACCCGCTTTTACTTTTCGGTCGCGGAGGCAGTAGCGTAAGACAGTGTCCTCAGCATTTTTGATCTTGTGCCCATGTCTGATCTTCGGACAGAAAAAACTCGAGTCTGGAGTATAGTCCATCAAGGTCTTGCTCCAGGTCTTTCTTGGTGATCCCTGAGTCTTCGTTCTGTAAGTGGAGCAAGTAATAGCCTTCCTTTCTAGAAGCATTCTCAAGACTTGCCAAAATCATCGCATCTGTGATTTCTCAGTCTGGAGAAGCGATGTCTGTTCACCAAAGCTTTCTTGAATACCTGAACACCTGACATTCAAAATGCTTGAGCCCCGCGTTTAATGTTAGAAAGTCCATTTCATCCGCTGTAATCAGGATCGCAGTTTCTCAGTCCTGGCTCATGGCTCGATCATAGGTGTGCATGAGGATGAAAATCGACTTGAACACAGACAGCTTCGTTTTGAGACTGATTTCTGCCTAAGTCGCAACTCTGTCTTATAGTAAACGCTGAATGACCGTGACCAACCTGCAACTCCGGTCCATATTTTGTGTCAATTTTCCGTCACCAGTAAACAACTCCGATGTATTTGAACCTCCCAATCTTCTCCACTGCACCCTGGTTAATCTGCAGAGCGCAACGAGCAGGAGAACGAGAAAGCACTTGGATTTTAGACACATTCATACGCATGCCGGCGACGTCGTAATCGGCTGAGAACCTTTCCAAGGATCGCTGGAGATCAGCTTAAGATTATATCATCAGAACAGAGTCGTCTGCAAGCTTCTTGTCTCGACATTTCCTACGCTGATACACTCATCGCCCTGGTTGCGCCTGGTTGCGCCTGGTTATCCCATCCATGTACAGTAGAAACCTAAGAGATGTCAGAACTCATTCTTGAAGGATACCAGTGCCAACAGTGAAAGGCTTCGACTTAGCGTCATTTACTCTGCCGCAGCTTCTGCTTATCAGTATGTAGTGATTGGATGGCCCGTGGCAACCGATCATCAATTTTATATTTTTGCATGCACTCCCGTAACTTGTTGCTCGGAATCCGGTCATATTCTTTCTCGCGTTCCACAAAAAATGTGAACGGAGCGAGGGAGCTTCCAAGATTTTGTAGCACTTCGTCGTAGAGCAAAGATCTGGTCAGGTTTTTCGGTTTGAGCGAAAACCACGCTGCTCTTGTTTTTTAGAGTGAGTTGTTCCGCGGCAACTTCTTTTTAACACCTTTGCGTAGACTCTCCACGAGGTTCAGTACGGCGATACCTCGATAATTGAAGCACTCCCTCCGATCTCCCTTAAATGGCGATAACTACCATCGTAGTTCTTGAGCCCACTTTTGTTTCCCACAATAATTACAGTTTTACAGACACGACACGTATTAGCTGCAGCATACCTCCTTCGTGTAAAGTTTGAAGCAGCTCGGAGCAGATTTAATCGATTCGACAAGCCTCGGAATTTTTCAAACTTTTTTTGCAGCATCTACCATTTCGCTTACTAAACGACTAATATCTCTTGCTTGATGTACGTCGGCGGAGTTTCCCTGCGCTTTCTCGAGATTAAGAAGTTCTTGAAGATACTATCGTCATCACCGAAATATATCTTCTTTCTTGTTCAGAAAGCATCATCATCCGGACTTGTCCTGCAGGACTTTTAGGCTTGCTGCATGCCGTTTTAGTAGTTTCAAAAATAGTTACTTGCTGTGTTGGTGTAGTCTTCAGCTTCTTCTAACTAAGGGTCTCATAATTTGTTAGTATTTTTGCGTTCTTACAGCATTGTCTAGAAAGTTAAATTTTACAAATTTGAGCAATGGCGATTCACATGGTTTTGTTTGTTATGTATGACCGAATAAATGATTTTAGACTCACTGCTTCGTTCTGTGATAGAAACACGAACGGTAACTTCACGCAGTTCGAAAGAAACCTAAAGTAGGACATCGAAGTTATTTTATCACTCGTCAAGCGATTCTTTAGGTTTTGGTCAGATGTATTGCATCGATGGCTTGATCACTATCCAGAAGACTTCAGAGAACATCCAAAGTATCCGTGTTTACAGCGTCTCATTGAATTTTCACGTCGCCGATGTCATCCTCTTGGTTGCTTGGTGGACAAAGCAATTCAGTTGCGGGATAAGTTCTGCAAGGAACTTAGTTTCCCAGAAAGTATTAGAGTTTGGCATTTACTTTCTCATCGATCATCGTTTTTAGTAAAGTCAGAAATATGGGACAATTATGCACTTGTTTCTTCTGGAAATGAAAGTTCAGTCGGCGTTTTTAATGGATGTCATCCCGATATATGCCATATGGACCCGCTATATGTCGCTGAACAGCTGACATGTATAGATGCTGTAAGTAAACTCGTATCTTCCTGTGGTGGTTTATTGCACAGTCATATATTAACGTGTGTCTCACCATGGTGTAAAGAACCAGTTTCGGTGTGTGCCCACTTGCGCTAGATAATCGCCCACTCGTGCTCAAATGCTGTATAAGCATATTTTGTTTTCGAAACACTGTGATCTGGAATGATGCAAACTCGCTGAACTGTTCTGTTTGTTGCTCACGAGTCAGTATTTGAAAATCTGTTACTTTTTTCTCTATTTGTAATGTATTTTTATATTCTTAATGAATAAAGCTCTTTTATAGGATTTATTCAGGTCTCTGATTCCTTACCAATGCCAAAGCTGCTTTTGGTCGTACAGAAATAAAAAAGAAGGTTACTCAGACCGTGTACATACCGTTCGGGCCACCGTTAAGCAGTTTAATGCTGTTAGTCAGCGCGTAATGTCGTCGGTAGTTTGTAATGAGTCAAGAAAGCCGGCTTACCGTGCGAAAATAATATCGTGTTGGATTGCAGTTGCTCAGGTGATGCGCTTTTTCATCTTATTAATCGATATACACATGACAGACGAGTATAAGAGAGAGTACTCGTCTCATCATATTCAAGCCTGCCTTGTAGGACCCACTGCAGAAGTTGTTTTGTAAATTTACATTGATTGATTGAAAATTTCTTTCCTAAGTAAGAAATTCCATTCTCCCGGTTGTCTTAATGCGCAAAATCAGCGTAATCGAATTGCTTTTTTGCTGATTCATGCGGCATGGGATCTACCAGTTTTTATGGCAGCATCGCGGTCTGCATTTAGTTACAGTGCAATTTCCGGTTTTTTTCTGAATTCTCTGCGATCGCATATTTGTTCTTACTATTGACTCTCCTCGGAAACTTTGATGCCGAGGAGAGCACATCTGTGCTGGCAAAAGCACTGGGTTTCTTAACCCACATCTGTCTGATGTCCGGCACTGCGGAATCAGATGTATGCCGGCCAAATTGTCCAAAATGCTCTAACTTTATGATACTCTAACTTTAATGCTTTTTTGGAAAATACTGTCTATTTTACCGTGATTGGAGGAATGGGATTCATGTTATTTTCTTCCGACAGCGCCTAAACAAATGAATTTGAATTGAAACTTGAACTTTGAATTGTAAACTCTTGCAGCTAAATCTGCTTGCTGTCTACTCCTTGCATCCGATGTATTGATTTAATTAATGTAATAATGTCTAAACTTGCGAATGATATGAATTGTGAGCGTCAGCTGTTTATCAGGAAACTCACATTTCATGATCTGGTGAACAGTTCTGCAGCGATGAACGAAGTGTAAGTCTGAGATCACGGGAACATGGAGTTCAGAGTCTGTCACTGAAGAATGTTGTCATTCACAGCGAACCGCCTAACGAGTATCCCACCGATAGTGAAGCAGTATCTTATTTTATCAAAGTAATACGTTTTCACAGCGTGGAAATATCTTTGACTAATTGCACGGTGTATTTTCGTTTGATTTTATTGAATGCACTGCGATCATTGAACTCTATCGATCATTGAAGTTGAGTAAGCCCAAAGAGCATTTTTTCTAGTTTAACAGAGCAGTGCTGAGCCATATGCGATGAAGACTGACAGCTGGTAGAATTTGCAGTCGAAAAATCACTGGTTGGAATCGCGGTTGGGTCAGATACGTTTCTTCCGTTCAAGACAGATAAATGATATCACTACATTTTAAAAATTAGATTAAATGCTGTGGAACTGCTCGACTGTAGATACTGTCTTCAAAACTGGGCATTGGTGGCTGATAACATCAAAACAATGCAATGTCTAAGCTCTACAGAAGGATGTGGCTATTGCGGCAGTGTAGGAAATCGACAAACGGTCATACATGATAACTTGTTTAGTCTGTTAATTTTTGATAACGATAACAAAGCGGCAACAAAAGAGATATCCAAAAGACTGTAAAAATGTTTTACTATGGTTTCCTATTGTGACTACTGTGCCAATGCTGCTAGTTCTATTGCATCGAAATTGTGTTGTATGCATTCTTCTGTGTCCTAATTTCCTTACTTGGTTTGTTTATCTAATTTTTCTGTTGAGCCTAGCTCATTTTTAGATGAAATCATTTTAATTTACGACACATGAAAACTAACATTGAAGCTTAATTCAGTTTTATAACATTCACGCAATGCTGGGAGTTTTAGGAGCTTCGTTTGCTTAAGAACTTTTCTTCTCTGAAAGCTGTTTTATCTGCTTTACAAAGCGAGCCAGTGCACAGACTTCGCAATGTATGGTCACACGTGCCAGGGTATGACATGATTTGTTTGTCTTGCTAGTTTTTCACTAGACAGTTTTTTAGTTCGAATGTACAACTTTTTGAGGAACTTTCGCAAATTTTTGATGAACGTGATAACTGTTTGCAAGTCAGAAGGCTGCTTATGAAAGAAGGTACTTCGAAAACGGCGTATGACGTAGAAAATTGTACTAAAAGCAGATCTCGAGCAAAAGTAAGATTTTCATCGTTTCATCATGAAAAGTTGAACCGACAGCCATCTTTTAGTTGGATGTCAGAGGAACTGTACCTTATCTCGGCACTTTTCTCACTGACTTAGCCATGGTTGACACGGCGCATCCGGATTACATATGTGGTAAACTTGTTTTATTTCTCAAGAAGCTTCAGGTATCATTATGAAATAGCATTGAAATTTGGTTGTTTGCGTCTAACGTGTTGAGATCAGATTAATGTTTTTTTCATTAGCTTAATTCTCACATTAAAAAGAATGATACCGGATAGAAACGGCGAAAATTCACAGTGTAAAGAAAGATAAGAGATAAAGTTTTCTCACTTTACACCGGATGCACAATTGCACTACCCCTTGCTTCTAGACACCAAGGAGACCGTTTAAGCAGGCCACGACTCCATGGTATTTGAGCACCTGCTGTGCATGGATGCAGAACCGCATCACTAGCCAGGGTCGAACAAGGGCCTGTTCGGACACCTGCAAATATGCCACGATCCGTATATCTTTGCGGCAGTGTCATTAACTAACAGTATGCTAGTAAACCCATAAGATTAGTTTTCTCTAATAATATGCCTACGGGTAGGCCTGCTTGAATGTCCACTTATGCCACTAGAAGTAAGGGGACGGTGCTTTAGCCGCTTCAATCCAGTGTCAAAAACTGAAAAGTATTATATACTTTGCGGCGGTATTAATACTAGCAGTATGCTAGTAAACCCATAAGATCAGCTTTTATTTTTCTGTATTAGCTTAATTCTTCTCTTTTGATATCATCGTGTAAGATGTGGCCATAATTCGCCACGCTTGCCAAGCGGGTTGTCGAGTTTTGTTTCTTCCACTTGGCCATGTTTATTTCTCAACCTTTCACAGCTTGGCTGAACCTGTCAGAGCTTATTGGCACAGCTTTACATTGCCATGAAAACCAATTATCACCGTCCTATCACTTAAGATAGTGAAAATAGGATTGTGGAGTGTCCCTCCTCTTCTCTTGATTACAGTGTCTTTAGTCTGACTTGAGATGACATCGTTTTTTATAAGTGGGAACAACTGCGTTTTGCTTCAAAGCGTCGTTTAATGCCGAAGTTCTTGGCTGACGCTGATGCAGCTGAAAGGTTGGTTGCGTTATTTATAATTTGTTGGACTGTCGCTGTTTCGTAACGCTGGCACATCTGTGTATTCTGACAAGCATATGAGAAACGCGATAGATAGGAAAATATGTATAGTGCCTATATACAGCGATAACTGTTATGCTGTCTTACTATGCAAACGATTGTTTTGAGAAGTTGGCATCTTTCAGGTCTTTGTTGCATATCTTTTCATGTACTGTAGTAATGTTTGCTGTACTGTGTTTGTTGAAGGTCTGATTAACGTTGACAAGCGACGTCGTGAATACGAAATTATCTGGCAGCTGAAGCTGATTCAACATAATGCAAAGTTTTACCGCCTTCAAATGGACTCAAAGTTTTTATTGTGGTTTAACAGTATGGCGGCCTTTGACGAAAAAGCTTGGTAAGAACTGTTAGACGTTTCTAAACCATATAGTTGTTAGTATTTCAGAACGTCGCCTCTTATTGAATTGACTTAAATGAATAAAAATCTGTCAATTCTCCGAATTTTACGCGGCATAGGCGACCGTCTTCTTGCTTCTAGTAGCCTAGAGGACTATTTAAGCAGGCCACGGCTCTATGTTATTCTTCTGGACTTTATCGTAAATTCGCAACCCATAAATACCAGGTTATATTTTATATTTAAATGA
>UZAM01012522.1:0-10326 GCA_900618415.1 Soboliphyme baturini | reverse complement strand
TTCTTTTTTGAGGTATCCCTGGTTATTCGCATGGAAAATGTGACTAGTGCCGCAATGCAACGTTTGATGAAAGAAGGTTGCCAAAATAGCGCGTCACAGATATATGATAAGTGTCATCTAACCGTAGAAACTTCACGTTTTTCCCTTTCACTGAATCCAACAAAGGTTAGGCAGCGCTGAATACAATCTAAATATGATGGTAAATTGTAGCGCCTTCAGTTAGGTCAAAATTATAAATAATTTTAAAATAGGCTTGCCGAATGATGATATGACTTAACAAACTTACAGAAATTTTGACACATAAGAAGGCAATATTTAACAGATGCGCATAAGCAATATAATTATTAGCAAAATTTAAGAGCTATCTAAAATTAACAGCATCTTAACGATCAATTAGCACCGTTCGCTACTGAGACTATTTCAAGAACAACGGAGATACAGCATACACACTTTCCCGCTTTATCTACAGTAAACTTCTCATTAACATCTGATTCTAAAGAGCATTTATTACTGTCGCGGTGAACCGTTCGAAGGTAACGTTGTCGAAGAGGCGATTTTTTCGTGAAAAGGGTTAAAAATATTTTTTGATATTCTCTAAGTCTGGTTTCAATTTTCAATTATAATTTTGAACGAGATGCATGGAGTGAGTTACAGCGGCGTTGCTGACTTTAGTGCAATCTGATCTTATTCTTTGCAGTATCATGTTACAAATGGTTGTGCGACACTAAGCCATATTGAACGAATGACTGGAGTATTGTAATGTGTACCGTGTACAGATAACTTTGCGTATGTTAACTTTACTCCAGACATGGAATGCGATTGATCCAAAGGGCATTTTGTAAAAGTGTAATCGTACGGAGTAGACTGAAGAAAGCCCCTTTAAACGATACTGTTTAAGAATTATGCACCCGCTTAAAAGTTCTACTTTTTAAGTGAGTAGAAGAGATAAATTCATGAATGAGAAAAGATCTGTATTATTTGTAATAGGCATTCATGATGTTTGATTTGGAGCTTAAATGAAGATTTTCCTTACGTCTAATTGGAAACGTCGGACATCGGACAGCAAATCGGAGACGTTTTGCTTATGCAACCGGCTCAAGGTGATGATCTCAAGACACACAAATCTTCGACGTTTCGAATCGCTTTGTTCCGTCGTAAGGTCTTGAGATGAAACAGTCTTTGTATCATTTCACCCCCTGACGACCGATCATGCATACTCTGAGACGGAGATTTTGCACTCAAGTCTATTGTGGTGGCATCTCGTCAGAGACCTCTGCTATTTTGAACTGAAAAGTTTTGATATTGCGTTCTCTGTTTTATTTTCTGCTCCCCATTCTTGCTGTGCCGTAGTGATTTGAATTGTATCGATTGATCGTTTCTGATGAGCGGTTCGCTTTGCTCTGTTCTCGTTAATATTCTGTTGGATTCATTTCAGGTTGCCTTATCTTGTCATATCCATGCCATTATTTGCACGTATGTTCATATATTCTGTTGCTTTATATGTAACTTCTTTTCTGCAAAAATGTTTCTACAATTCTATTCAAAGAAGGAAACTTAGCTCCTTCAGATGCATTTAAGTACGGTGTTTTTGTTGAGGGTTCATCGTTAGCTATGCTCTGACTGGCCTTTGTGTTTGCTTGTAAACTTGCTGTCAGTCGTTTGTTGTAGACTGCGATTAATCGCTCTCCCGTACACCGGTTTTCTGCTTTCTTGTAGGTATGCAAAAATATTTTATCTCCCACGCTGTCAAAGTCCTGATCAGGTTTAGAAATCAACTGTCATCTTTTCAATATTCGTTCTGTATTTCTGTCATTCCTCTTCATTCATGTTTTATTTGAATTCTGTAAACTTCTTATGCTATCAGTTATTCGTATCAACTTATTCCTTGACATTTTCAGTGCAAATTGGACCTGTGTGATTTACAGTTTTACCGTATATTTACGACCCGAACTTTATCACACTTCTTTCTTAATCGAAGCAACAGAACTCGTGACTACTTTATCATATTTGGAGGGCGTTAATTTTTGTTCTTGTTTCTGTCTTTTTATGAACCTATTTCACTTGTGTGATTTTATGTTTTATTTTCAGCTTTCGCTCTGTTATTGGATAGATTATTCTTCTGTTTTCCTTTTTTTATATTTAGTGCTAAAGTGTAATTTTTTAAAGTTCTGTTCTCCCGCAGACTTAACAGCCATATGTAGGCTGGGCCAAAGCGTAAAGTTTTACTTAGAAACAACATTTACAGTAACAGATAGAGACATGTAGTTTTCACCTAACTGAATTACTTCGCACGGTACGTGAATACGATTCCATGGTGTTTTCTTGCGTTCCGTTTTATTCTACCTTATCTGACAATTCTACACCACTGGTATTTTAAGTAAATAACTTCCAAGGTTCTTAACGATACCGTGCCATGGATGACTTGAAGCTAATTAGTGCTCTGATTCCATGGTTAGTCGTACGGCATGGAGCCTGATTAATTGTTTAATTAGCAACCGATGATACATCCCACCAACCAGGTCAAGTACCCACTGACCCAGCAGTGGTTTTCCATTGTATTCATTCTTGATGATGGCCGGTGTTAATTCAGTCGAAGCGTTGGTAGAATAGTTGCTAATAGAAATTTGTTTATTTTTCGTACTGCAAACCATAGAATCGGAAGACCTGTTAGCTTCAGGTTATTGTGAGTAATGTGGGGAGATGTATGCTTCACATTCGGCATTCGTTCGTATTTATTTTTAAAGTGAACATGACATGTATTCAGTCATAATCCACCGGACAAGGACAACGTCTAATTTTGATTGTGTTCTTTCGCGGTTCCTATGGTTGACGATGGCTGTTTCTGAGGAATTGTTTCATTTGTAATCAGGCAGCCAGCTAAACGTAGTACCGTTTCACTGCTATATTTGGTTTCGGTCGTGAAACGATTTTGACCCGCGCACCCTTTGTTCATTTGATTTAAGGGTCGATTGCGCGCTGTCAGTGATAAGTTAAACCGTACATCATTTTTTCGTTGCTGTGAAGTTCCTGGGATAGATTATTATTTAGTTTTGTCATCATTTGTTGTTTTTTATTTGCATATTTTCTTTTAGTGCGGCTTTTCGTCTCACTGTGATCGGTGATACTGTAAATAGTACATCTGGACTGCTTTCGCACCATTCTTCGACCAGTTATTATGCGTCAAGAGCAGCATTTTGCTGAATTCGAGGACCCTGTGTTAGCTGAATGTTTAGCCGCGTAAGAAGGCTGGGTTGACACCGTTGGGGTTGTAAAATGTTTTTATATTAGATTTTATGCGAACCAATCCAACTCGATCGATTGTCGTTTCAGATGGATCTAAAACCGCTCACGCCATCGCGGAAAACGCCAGCCCGGAAAACTCCACTCAAGGAACGCAACGAAATAGTGTCCTGTTCGTCTTGTGGTATAAGGTTGACTAAGAACGACCAGTCAAAACACTCTGTAGTATGCAGCAGTGAGACACCGTTTGTCGCCGAAACGGCTATCTTTGATTTCGTGCTTTCGAACGGATTTGTTGACGGCAACGGTACATTGTATGCCACCTTAAAGCTAGTGGATCTTCCGCCGGAGTTGCAGGGACTTGACCAGTGGACAATGGACCATCTGGTATTCATGAACGTACTATCTATGCAGACGTTAGGGATTGTGTTGGAAGAAGCGGTAGTGATGAGTTGTGGCCCCCAGCGCGAAAAGCACATAGCTATCATGTGGCCGCATGAACAACTGCCTTCGCTGGTTGTTGGAATTCCGAGGAACGGGCTGTACGCCGCACTGGTAAAAACAGAAAAATGCGTCTTACTCGAAACCGTGCCGTTGACGATCGCCTCTGAGGTATGTGTTCGCATTTTGAACGAATCTTACTGCGTCGATCAACCGTCTTTTGCAAACTACCTTCATTCTTGCTTATGTAACGTCATCTTCTCAAGTCCGTCCACGGAAGCGGTTTATGTGTACGGACAACGATTCGCAGTACGACTTACAGCGATCGAACAACGGTCAGGTGTCGACACCATTCCTCCTCTGCTGTCTAATCTGAAAATTTCGACCGAGTCTATTTCGGATAAAGGTTCTTATTCGTCGAGTGAAGAAGAACCACAGAAGTTCAGTAAATCGTCTTCTACAGCGATGTCTTACTTCAAAATTACCAAATCGACGACAGTCAAGGTTCACAGAAAAGCTCTTCCTACCACTAATTTTGACGATATTGGCGGTCTTCAGAGAGCGAAGGAAAGGCTGATTCATCATGTTATTTACCCGATGCAGTTGTTGCGAGCGAAGCAGATCTCGGGTCGAGAAGTTCATACAAGAAACATCCTGTTATACGGTACGAGTGGTTGCGGTAAAACGCTGTTAGCAAAGGCTTTGTCAGTCGAGGCAAACCTGCCTTTAATCTGTTTGCAAGTAGGCGAGTTAGAATCGAAGCTTAGAATCGATGACTTACTGCCCCGCTCGTCTGACATCACATGCCCTGCGCCTTGTTTGGTCTTATTAGACGAAATCGATAGCTTTCTTTCAGGAAAGCGACTTCAGAAAGAAGGATTAGAAGCCCTGTGCAAACTGATGGATGGTGCATCCGAAGCCGAGCAGCCATGGTTTTTCATCGCCACTAGCAACAAGCCTGAAAAGCTTCACTGTGAAATTCGCCGACGGTTTGATCTCGAAATTGACGTAGCCGTTCCGACGGCTTTTGACCGAGCCAGCGTTTTGAAGATCATTTTAAAGGACTTTGCTCATCAGTTGAGTGATACGGATATTGTCCAGGTCGCCGACCTAACACACGGCTATACCCCGAGTGATTTGAAAATTCTTTGTAAGGAGGCCGTTAGCGCTAGCTACGCTCGGCAGTATGAAACCAAGAATCATTGTCGACTATCGCTATCCGACATGTTCATGTCCATGAACAATGTCCGCCCGTCTGCGATGCGAGAGATATTCATCGACATACCGAAGGTGAGGTGGGACGAAATCGGAGGTATGCAAGAGTTGAAGTTGAAACTGAGGCAGACCGTTGAATGGCCCCTGAAACATGCCGATCGTTTCGCCAAGCTCGGAATCACGCCGCCAAAAGGCGTACTCATGTACGGCCCACCCGGCTGTTCAAAAACCATGATCGCAAAGGCACTGGCCACTGAAAGCGGGCTGAATTTTATTTCCATCAAAGGCCCGGAACTTTTCAGCAAATGGGTCGGCGAATCTGAGAGAGCGGTTCGCGACGTGTTTCGAAGGGCACGGCAGGTGGCGCCGTCGATCATCTTCTTCGACGAGATCGATGCCATCGCATCCGAACGGTCCTCGTCACAGGAAAGTGGACGTGTCTCTGATCGTGTCCTCGCTCAGCTGCTCACCGAAATGGACGGTATCCAGAGTTTAGACTTGGTCACTGTAGTGGCTGCTACGAACCGACCGGATAAGATCGATCCTGCGCTTCTTCGACCCGGTCGTCTGGATCGGCTTATTTACGTACCGTTGCCCGACGCAGAAACTAGGCGAGAGATTCTTCGTCTACGTTGTGCGCATATGCCCATCGCCCCTGATGTTACCATGGATTGGTTGGTTTCGGTAACAGATCAGTACTCCGGTGCCGAAATCGTGGCGTTCTGTAACGAAGCGGCTTTGATTGCTATGGGCGAAAATCTGGACGCCTGTGAGGTCGCTCAGAGGCACTTTAAAAAAAGTTATTCGTTGGTCATCCCGAGGGCATGCCACTCGCAGATATGTGAATACGAACTGTTTGGTATGCGATAATTTTTCAGTATCGTTTCGGCTTGTGATAACTTAGTAGACATCAAAAAACGTGGTCACGAATGAATCCGTGCGTAAAATGTGCTTTTCATTTAAGTCATCCATTTTCTAAGCGGTACACGAAGTTAACTGAATTAATCACGACAGAACAGTTCCTTGGGATCAAATGAGATGCTTCACAGTTGAAGCCTGATACATAAAAAGCTGAGAGTTATTTGCTAAAAACCTGCCTTATTTGAATAGCGTTACCATTAAAAGTATCACTGTCAAGAATTAACGATCAGTTTGGAAGCTTATTCCTCTCCAAGATCAGTACGTCATACACTGTTAAAGTTTTTTTCCGTCAGAGGTCAGATATCGTGTATGGAACATATTAAGGTAAAAAAGGGAGAGCAGAAACGATTGTCAGCCACTGAAAAGCCGCTTTATTTTCATTGCTCATATACTGTCCGTCCGAAAGTACATAATGTCCTAAGATATAATGTTTGCCCGTCTCATATTTTAGCGACGCCGTTTGCAAGATATCTTTAAACTGCGGAAATACAGTCTGATTGCAAACAGCAAGTATTGATAAATAACGATCTGTGAAACCGTCAGAAGAATTCGGAGACCGTGGTTAAGTAAAAACAACCTCAGAAAGGAAAAAACAAATGGCATCCAAGCCATCAAACGAATCTCCTATCATTTCTCCAAATTCGCACGGTGTAAGAGCACCCTTGCTTCTACTAGCCTAGGAGAACTTTTCACCCGGCCACGGCTGCATGGCAATTTAGTATCTGGATGCAAAACCCGTCAGATAAGCGTGACACAATTGTGAAACCTAGATCAGCAATTACGAGTGTTACAAGTGAAAATTCTAGCGCATGAACATGAAATTGTCCTTTTTTAACGTAGGTAAAAGCAAGGTAGCAAATTAAATGCAAAATAAATAATCGTGCCAATAAAGTCAGAACAGAAAGAAAGGAAAGTTATTTGCACTTAAATTCTAGGGCCAATTCTAGCACCTTGCACCCTTGTTAAGTTAATGGTTCTAGTTGGATCTCTATTTCCATGTTTTCAGCCAGAAGCGCCTTATTTTTAAAGGCAGAATCGACAACAGCTATGTGGCAATCATACTCTGTACTCCGCTGCTTTTTTCCAACTCATTTGTCACTGATATTCATTTATCAACCTTGGAATGAATAAAAGCGACTGATTCCGACGGGGACTCGAACCCAGAACCTTTCAATGCTTTGCTGACCGAGTATCCGTGGTTTGAAGCACGTGTGGTAAATTCTTTGCTCAAGGAAATTCATGATAATAGCAAACAAACTCTTTCAGCCGCGGAAATCCAGCGAGACATGTCCAAAGATCAAGTTCTAAGCCAACCTTATACACACCGTGCCACCACGCTATGGCCATTCTACTGGACACCGTGTAAAAGAAAGATATCGCAATGCTCATAGAGTGGGTTGTCGATTTCGAGAAGGCTTTCAGCTCGGTCTGTATTGAATTCCTTAAGGAGCCAGGCAATCAAGAAAAGATACAGACACCCCATCTCTATGGTTTACAGAAATGCAACTGATAGTGTGAAGCGTCAAGAAAGCACAAAAAAGTCCAAAATCAAAAAGTGCATCTGACAGCGATGCCAAATCACCGGTTATTCACAGCAGCCTTGGAAGAGGTTTTAAGGATACTTAATTAAGATAATGACGGGATGAGGATAAATATGCACTGCTTAAGCCACGTGCAATTTGCAGACGATTTCTTGGTCTTCTGAAGGTCACCAGAAGATTTTCAGTGAGCCTACAGCTGAGCGACGCCGGCATCAAGGAAGGTCTGCTGAGAATGAACCTAAAGAAGACAGGTTATGTTAAATTGATACCTGACTTCATGACTTGTTAAAATCAGTTTACTAAGCCTTCTACATATGCAGAACTACGCCTATCTGTGGTCGCTCATAACTGCAACGGAGAACCGACTGCGAAATCAATCGAAATGTAAAAATGGCATGGAGCACTTTTGTAACACTGAAAACGTTTTTAGCTGAGAAACTGTTTGTTCTGCTTGAAACAGAACATTTCATCAGTACATGCTGTCAGTGCTAATTTGTGGGTGTGAAATGGGACCCTAAACCTTAAATCTTAAACTGCAGGCTACTCAACGCAGCATCCAAAGCTGTATGCTGAGAATGATAGGAAGACGAATGATTTAGAACACAAGGAAGTCTGTGACGTCAAGGCAGACCGAAGAAGTTAAAGTGGTAATGGGCAAGACACGTTGAAAGAACCGCCCATCTTTGGACCAAGCATGCATTAGACTAGGTTCCAAGGGAGTAAACTTTTCTAGAGAAGACTTCTAAATCGATGGCAGAATGAGCTGAAATTTGCTGGATCAAGGTGGATAAGAATCACGGAAAATAATAGTCTATGCCAGAGTCTGCGGGAATCCTTCATCCAACATTGTGTCGAAGAATGTCTGATTACAACAGCGTATAAAATAATGAAATTGGTGTTCCAGTCTGTGACAGTTCCGGAAACAAGTTCGAACTGTTACCTGAACTGCCAATAGTAGGACAGTAGAATTTGCTTATTGGTGACAGACTCAATAGCTCGGTCACTACCTAACGTAATGAAGATTCCGACATGACTTCCAAATCCTCGACGTGCCATTCAGTCCACTATGACCTCGTAAGACTCGGTAGCGTTATTATTTACAAACGATCTCTTGCCGCGTCATTTGTTCTTTGCTGTATTTTTCAAAGAACGGTAGTGATTGAATCTTAAATATTTTATTCTTAGGTAAACACCTGTTATTGTTACGGTGAGTACACAGAAAGTAAAGCAAAAGATTAGCAGATTTATGTCCGCACCACAGACAGACAGAAATGACAATAAATTACGTTACATGCAACACGGCAGCAAATATGAAAATATCACAATCAAGCAGACCCTAGAAACAAGTGCAAAAACATTCAGATCGAATTAGGACACATTCGGAGGAGGAAGTGCCCAAAGAATCATGCTGCGATCTGCACTGGTGCTGATGAACGTAAAATCGTGTGGATGCCATCGGCACTGAATCACTTTGTCTTCGTGTTGCGCCACAGGAAGATACTTGAGCGGTTCCATCAAGTCTCCTCTCATGTCCGTAATAATAACCCTGGAAAAATCATTCGCTGGATGCAAAGCTTTTCACAGAATAGTGCAGTACTCACTGTTTATCGTAGGATCCGGATAAAAGGTAATAAGTGCCTGGACTGAACCGTACGGTTCGCACGTCATCCGTGTGCGGTCGGAAAAGCTGAACAACTCTTGAACCCTGTATATCGTAAAATATAATCGAAGCGTCCTCGTGTCCGCTGACCAACAATCGTCCACTCGGATCGACGCAAACTGACGTTACCGGAGAATCTAAAGTTTAACATTACAAATCTACGCCAACCAAGCATACTTAAATGATCTGAGAAAATTATAAAAATCCATACATTTAAGAAGCTGCTTCGTTTCAGATCAGAGAGTCACTCTCTCTCTCCCTCCCCCTCTCCCTCCCTCTCTCTCCCTCTTTCTCTCTCTGGAGTAATCTGAATGGTGTGCTTGATGAAAGTAAAGGAAGCCTCGACTCTGGACGGAACCAGCAATGGATGCTTCAATCAGTGCTTCGATCAGGAAAAAGTTATTTCTGCAGCGTATAGTACTAGAGAGGACAGAAAAATGCCAGCTAAAGCAGCAAGGGCACGCAAAGAACAACGCCCCTTCAAGAAAAATATATACGCACTGGGTGAGAAAAACGATGAAAAGGTAGACAAAAATTTGAGACCATCATCTTAAATGTGCCTATGGCACAACAGTGTTTGCAATGCAGCATCGGTTATCCGGCAGCTGAGGGAAAAATTCGAAAATTATGAAAAAAGAGGCGAGAAAACGTAAAATATAAAAATGCGTCGTAGGACTATTCAAAGTTCTGGATAAGGATGACAGAATATACGGTTAAGACTCGCCTGGAAAAACATCTACCTGCCTTCGCAACGGAAGAAAACGTACCTTATCGTTGTAGAACATTTGACTGAACACCCACATGAAACCCCTTTCATAACAGCATTAACTAAAAAACTAGTCAGTTCACTACCTGTTACTGGCCTTACAGCTGAGATAAAATCAGGAATATTCTTGCATTAGAATAACAGTAAGTGGAGACGAGCGGAAATGACAAGTCTTAAGCATGCTGTAGGTCTGCATGGGTTATAGATGAATATGACAAGAATAACTATAATAGCGAACTTGCCACTGGTCTTCTAATAGTTGGCTATAACAGTCTTCAAATACATACACTTCCGTTTTTGAGCCTTATGTCGAACAGTGACATCGATCAATCAAAATAACTTGCATCTGTGTAACGTGCATCTATTACAGAAAACGTCATGGAAACTCATGAATGATCGAGAAATGAATAACTACGTTGGCTTAATTTATTTGGTTAAGCTATCAAGGCATTAGGCGAACGAGGCATGTGCCGGCTAACACGTGTCTGTCAAACTGCGATGACTGCGAGAAAGACACCAGCGGACTGGAGAACGGGAGTTAT
>UZAM01012521.1:2066-12931 GCA_900618415.1 Soboliphyme baturini | reverse complement strand
CCTATGCTGAACTATGAACCTTATGCTGAATAACCTTCAGTGAAAATGCCACCTGAAATTAGTCTGACATTTGTAGGCTATATTAGTTTAGGCATTCTTGTTCAGTCAGTCGTATTTGCATCAGGTTAGAAATAAATCCGGTGTAAAGGCGAGGAGCACAACATGAAAAGGACACAGGAGACTGTCGTAAGAAAAATTACAGTGGCAGAAGACGATGTCATCTTGTAGCATGTTTACCAAATGACTTTCAATTAAGTCTGCGAAGTTTTGCGTCCTGAATAGGACTGATCGGTGTTCTTGCTCGTGTGTTCTACTCAGAAAGTTTGAATTATGGTGTACGGTGTAGCGCCACTCATACACCTCACTCCTCTAGTGGCTTGAATGAGGTTCGTTTCGGCATATATGTGTCGCATTGCTCAGGAAAGTGGGACAGGTCTTCCCATAAATATCAGCAACCTTTTAGTAGTCTTGTTTAAAGAAATAAAACATTTCTAGTGCCGTTTATAAAAAGACTGATTTTTTATGATCGTTCTCAACTTATTCAAAATAGATTTCATTATAACTGCGATTTGCTTTGGTTTAGATGTTAGAAATATGCTGAAGAATATCGAGCAAGAAAAGATGCAGTACCAGCAAAGGATCGACTTCATCTCAGCCTTCACGGTACTGTTTTTCTTTCTGTCGTTTTCTTTGCCTCATCAGCGACCATTACAGGAAGAAGATGTCGTGAATATCGTAGAGCATATTCCGGAAGAACAGGAAAGTTCAAGTAATTTACAAATCAGGCAATCAGTCAGTCGTTTTCGATAATGGCTTGTACTTTCGGGTCATTGAGGCAGCAGCGTCATACAGTATCTCCTTCGTTCTTCATCGTGTGCCAGCGACTGAGCTTCATCAAATAAAAACCCGAGTCAGGAGCTGTGTCAGTAGAGACATTTGCCCTAGGATATTCTTGATTCTCTTTGTGGTTTTAGGTTAGTCGGTTGTTTGACTTTACTTTCTAAAAGCTTTCGCACAAGGTAACCAAACGATTTAGTTTTAACTTGTCAGTCTGGAGAAGCGGCGACTGTACATCAAGGCTCTCTTAGACATCTGAATCTGAACCATTCCAGATTTTGCATACATACCTGTAACAAGGCAGAGCATTCCACCTACTGCCACCTTAGATGAAGAATATGATTTTGCGCTGACAGACTTCCATTCAATAACTTTTTCAGCCAGGTTGGGTTTTTCCAGAACAGAATACCCACATTAACTTGAGCGTAGGCCATAAACGCGACGCATGAGTGTAATAGCTTCCACTTATCATGGTTCAGAACTCCATACCACCTGGCATTTCGTTGATGAGAGTCCAACTATGTCCAGATGGTATATTGTCTCCTCATCAGCTAACGCTTGCTCTTTTTCTGTGAGTGAGTAAATATTCTAATTTTAGACTGTTCACTCACGTTGTGGGCATTGTTCCCTTCCAACCTTCTCCGTCACGTTATCTGCCTTTGTTTTTAGAAAGAGTAGAAATTTCGCTGCTGAATAAGTATCTTCGATACATGCGTTTCAATCTTCGATGCAATGTTGATCACCCAATGCCGACTTTCCTCACTCCGTCTCTGTTCCTCCACAGCCTTTGCCGCCATTAGTAACTCGAGCGACCACCGAACCGGCATAATATTCGATGGCGGTAATATCACTACTGGCAGTTGGCTGTGCTTTGCGGTAGATTTCGCCAAGTTTCCGTACTCTGCACACGTTTCTCACATTCGCTACTGTAATTTGCAATGGTAATCGAAATCGGTAGAACCCTTTATACCTTTTTAGATAGTTCTCACCAGAAGTCTGGCGAGTTAATATGCCGCTATTAATCCAAAACAGAAGGATTTGTGTTCACATTCCGTATTAATCCCTGAAGAAAACACCTAGATGATATTCCTCTGAACGAAGGATAACAATTCTTCGATGAGACAATCCGGAGGACCGGGTAGTGCTTATTGGCTGATGCTAAGAAATGGGAGAAAGTAATGAAAATAATGCTTTTCGCTTCATATACCTCTGGATGGTCTAGAACTGGAAATTCAATGTAGTTGTCCTGTTCAAACTTGTGCATTCATATCTTCATCGCGTAGACGAATGATATTTATTCATTTTCAGAGTATTCGTTTTTGTAGCGACATGTTTCATATATCTTTGGCTTGATTTTTAGATAAAACGACTGCTTCCGTTAGAACGCCTGCGACTAAGCCTCCTCCAGTTTCAGATAAAAGGTGTTGATTACGCTGTTTAAATTGAGAAGCATAATCTTAAGGTATTTAAAGTCTAAGACCATCCGCAGTATCTGACGAAGAGTTCGAAAGATTGATGAAAAGACTCGATGAACTGGAGGTAGAGGAAGAGAAGGAAGAACAGTTGTGTCTGAAGTATGAACTATGAACTTTCTAAGATGAGTAATATTATGACTCAGATTAATATATTTATGATCAGTAATCTGGCCTTGGAGGAATTCCTTCTTATGAACTCCTGTTTTATATTTTTATGCGATAGAACATAAATTACTGGTTGCTGAAACGTCATTTAGGCTATGCAAGGGATTGTTCTAGCAGCAGAGGTACTCAGTTACCATGGATTTGTTGCCTACATGAATGAATGCCTCTTTTTAGGTAACTGGAAGCAAAGTGGTGCAGTTAGCTGTCAAATTCAGTCTTGGAGGATTAGTGCATTAGCCAAGAATTTTTAAATAATATGATTATTTGACTAAGACAAGTGATTTTTTACGTTGGATTCGTTGTTGCCGGTTGCTTAACCTTTATTAAAGGATTTTTGGAACAGTACGATGCAAAGCTTTATTTTGTGACATGATAAGATGGTACGGGGGTTGTATGGCTGTTCAGCCTCTCGTTCAGCAAACTTGTTTCCTTAGATGTTTTTTTGTACTTCTAAGCCAGCGAAATAACTGTGGAGTGTAATATGCTGTTATCGACTGTACGTTAGGTTGACCGCAGTCGACCTTGTCATAGGAGAACGTGTTTACAGAAAGACACGATGTTTCTAGGAACCTTCAGTCTAAGACTACTTTCTTGCATGTTTGCAGATATTTTATTTGAAGGATCCCATGGCAGTAGTGTGTAACTAGTGATTCATTTTTGAGAAATAAAAACAGAATAAAATACGGAGTGACAGTAAATCGATAGGTTATTCTGCTGGCGAAGCTTGAACTTTATTTATGTTAATTCATTGAAGTACCTGTGATTTACATTTTTAGTGATCAGTCAGAAAGTGTGGTCGAGAGCAGCACCAGCGACGAAGTCAGTGAAAGCGCGTTCTTGAAAAAACGGGTCTCATGGAAAGAGGAACTTTGTGATTACATAGAACACAGTCCTTTAAAAAGTGAGGATGATGCTGAAACAAAAACGGTAAGCAGCGTTTTGTAGCTGTTTTAGTTAATATCCCGATGTGAAGGCAGATTAACATATCTGATATGTTGTTGACAAATTTAAAAATCTATAATAACGGGCTAATCTACCAAATTGAAAACAAAACGAATCGAACGTAAGTCTGCTGATGGAGCTGCCAAGCTGAACGATTGTGGTGAACACCTTCATCCACTTACTGAAGCTATTTTCATAATAACAGTGAAAGCAGGCTTACAATTGAACCCCTGTGTAAGATGAAGGCAACGCACGGAACAGTGTACATGGATGGTCTAGTTCATACAAGGGGTTGGTACCAAAACAGCACCATCAGTGCTATCAGCGACTTTCCTACATTTTAGGTACCTGTATATCATTGACTTCTGCGCTTCACAAATCTGGGTTGGAAATGAGATGTCTCTCATAACGCTATACAGCCATCGTCGCAAAACTGTATCATCGCCGACCGAACAGCTCCAAGCAAAGTTACTATGACGTATGATGAGGATAAGGTGGTAGTGCTATGTTTGTATTACGGTGGTATATCAGAAAATAATAAACAGTGAATTGGTATGGTTTGGTCCTCTGCTGAGAGGCAGTCAAACCATTTTTTGATTGCTGTTGGTGTATAAACCCAGTAATGGTGAAACACTTGGCTCTAAGTACGGTCCTTTACTTTTGCCATATGAAAAGTAAACCTGATTATTGCACGGTAATGTGATCCTAGCACTTATAATATCAGAAAAACGAAACGGAATATCGAAGGAAATATCATGCTTATTGTGAAGAAAGACGTGAAGCTACTAGGAAAGATTTGAAGAAAAACTGAAGATATGGGAAATGAATTCGCACTCCGCAGTTTATCTGCCGAGTTACCTTGTACTGGTATATTTGATAAAATAGTGTTAAATATATCATATTAAAGGCTGTGATATCCCTCGTTTTGTACTATACTATTTAGCCTTCTTCTAATACAGTGATTATATTTATTTTATTTAGGCAGCCAGCGAAGCTGCTGCAGTCTTCAGCTCTCCTCCCATCTCAATTTTGAAAAACTGTACGGAACAGTCACCAATCGATGCAACTGCGAACCTTATCGCGGACGTAGTCGAAACTCCACCTCCGCCGAAGGTACACTTCTTCTCTACCCTTCAAAATATAGGCTTTCATGTACAGTTAACTATGTTTACCAACAAGCCACGTCACGCGACGTTACCACTCTGTTTTTTTTGCTCGTAAGTCACTTATGTACGCTATGACCCCGTGATATTTCAGCACCTGCATATGATAATATTTTATTTACTAGGAGAGGATGATATCTTGCCCGTTTCTGGTAAAAAGCAGGCGACCAGTTTCCTTGTGGCAGTCAGGCCGAGTTTGCTGTAGATACTAAAAACAGCTGGTTTTTCAAGAGCGCATGAATAAATGCTAACTGAAGAGTCTCCCACATGTTGGGGATATGATGGCATGACCATGCAATCGCACTAGTCGGCCTCAATCATACATCAGTAGTGTTCTTAGACAGAAGACTGATTTTCTATGGCTAGACAAACTTTATTGGCTTGCATTTTGAAGAAATTAAACCACAATTTTTTGTCTTCGACCAATCTTTTCCGCGTAGATACACTGAGTACTTCCGAATACAAAAATTTGAAAAATTAACATTAATTACTTCTGAATTCTTTAGTTGTCCGCTGTTTTTCAGAGCGCTGAAGAATAATGTTAATACATTATATTGGCTATTCATGATTTCGAATTGTCTGATCGTTCCGTGATCAGTTCGAAATTTGCTGATTTTTGTGCTTTATTTAAAAGTCGCATGAAGCGGTTTATTTTTTTGCACAACGCAAAAGTTAATCAGATGATTGGCCGTTACCAACGTTTCGATCTGTAACTCGTGGGCCTTGTTCGTGGTAGACTTGTTAATGAAGTTTTCTGGTCATTTGGGTCTTCTGCAGCGTATTATGCGTTTGGTGCCCAAGGGCCGCTTCTCATCTGCTGCAAACTTCCCCAACAAAAGGCGAACTCTATCAACCTCTACCTGAGGTACGGACTGAAACGTTGGTATAGTTTCAATGACCATTTCTTGCGCTCTCTATAAAATAAACAATTGTTATTTTATTTTTTGGTTCAGTTACCAAAGCTTGAATGTTGAATGCTTAAATGAATTCACAGCAGAACGTCATTTTTCGACATTGAACTACGTAGTTATGAACGACACCATAAGGACAGATGTTTTTTGTGCTGGCACTTTTATAACAGTGGAATAGCTTCATCAGAAGTGAACTGTATTATACTTTGAGCATGGTCAGATATTGATGCCTCACTGTATTGAAGTCCTCGAGGCGATCGTCTTTTGGTAAAGCTCCATTCGGTAAACGATGTTTACGAATCATGCCCTGGTGCTGGTCTTCTTAATAAGCACTAATCGAGTTATTTGTGAAGTTAGTGGGTTGGGTAGTTAAGGATGAATATTCATGCGTGCGATACTGCTGATTCAGCCACCTGTAACGCCAAATGTTTTAAGAGAAGACTACTGAGTATAGAAACAAGCTTCAGTGATCACCTTATTGCCTTAGAGTCACATGCTTGTAGCGCGGGAAAGATGCAGGCCTCTTCGTGGGTGCACTGGGGAAAGTTGCATGCATATTCAAATGAATCAGCGACTGCTCTCGGTGGATGCAACGTCCTTGGCCTTTTCGCATATAACGCTGCTCTACAGCAACGATTCACCACAGATGTCCAATTTTTTCAACTTGACGTTTTATAATATTGTCGGTTTTGACTCCCTTGCGGTAGGCGAACTGGCTTGGGTCGATGCTGTTTTCGATTTTCTTTTGAAAGAATAATAGAATTAGGCTCTCTAAGCTTTTTAAGAGGACAGACGTGATATCAAGATATCCGCTGGCCGAAAGGAGTCGACATATGCTGTAGTTGAATCCTTTTTGAAACCGGAGTAACTTATGCCATGCGCCAGTCATTGGGAATCCGTGCATGGCAAAGGCAGCAGATATTTTGCGGCATCTCATTTCTAGCCCCTTTGCGTCGACTCTTCCAGGGATCGTAAATTGCGGTAATGCCCCTATAAGTGCAGCAATCCCTCTCGTATCGTTTATTGCGCAAGAGCACTGCCATCCCTGTACTTCACTCTGTGGGTGTCTTCCCAATGGACGCTGTTGTTTGGCAGACTTCTTATAGCTCATCAGGCCTTCTTCACCTAATGCTTAGGCATCTTATGGCGGATTTCTTCTATTTCAGCAACCTTTCCATTTTTCAGGCTTTTCACCCTTCTGTGATTTCATCTGCAGAAAGATTTGTATCCGTTCCCTGATGTTTTTTAGGCAGGTCTTCCTGCGGCTGCTCACGGTTAAGGAGTCTGTCAAAGCACACTTGTTATCACTGAGAATATGAAGTATTCTTTTTCATTGTAAAAGCGTTAGAGCTACTCTGTCAGGACTCAAAGAAGGCCCTTTCTTCCGTCTCGGAAGCGGCGGATGGTCTGTCACAATGCACTTTTTTGCTGTATGAAAACTCACCAGATTTTTTCCAGGAACTGGCCTTCTCTTCGGCTGCTACATTCGCTGTCGTAGTGCGCGGTTCTTCAAGTTGAAGGCTCTTTGCTTCAAAGCGACCTCCTGAATACAGGTTTCTTCTCGCTGACGGCTAGTTGAAGCTATAATATCCACCAGGAAGTTTGTTTCAGATTAAAGATGACAGACCAGCCCATTTTGAATCGCAACATTGAGCTACATCCCAGAGTAGGCCGCTCTTAAAGTGCTTCCACTCGGTTTCCACATCAGCGGTCATTACAGGGATATGTGCAAACCGTGATGCGATGTTGTTTGCAAATTCACTCCTCGTATCCGCAAAAGATAATGCTTCCCAATTGATCCTCTTTTTGCTTCTGCCTCCAGATGATCGTATGATCCTCCATTTTCTACAGCGTAGCGTGCCAGGTGGTGATCGATTGATAGCTCTGCGCCTCTTAACGCGAACGTCCATTACTGAGCGTCTTAAGTCAGACAATACGATTATCAAACCGATCACCTACTTCTGTGCACCAGCTTTCCTGTACAAGGATGATGCACACCTCGATGGTCAAAGTAGGTCATAGTGGACAGTTTGTTGTTTGCTCGAGGCCGCAACTACCTCATTCTTTTATTTGGGCTTGAGCTCGCTATGGCCGTCATTTGCGATCATGCCTCTCAGTGCATGTCTGCGATGTCTGCTTCCACATGCGCATTGAAATGGTGGATTTGAGTTGATGTAATCCGCAATCACCATTTCCTACAGAGCACTTTCTACTTATTTCAGGTAGGATTCATATTCTCCCTTTAAACTGGTTGCATAGACCGTTAGCAGGGTCAGAGTTTTAGCCTGTGGTAAATTCAGTCAGTTGATTAACACTGTTGTGTTGACGAGTTTCTTTTCAGTGGTTCTGTCATCCAGGTTGGGTTCTATCAGAACACAACGGTTTGAAAGCGTGTCGTGATATCGGCAGCTGAGTAAAGTAGCTTTCGTCTGCAAGGGATCACAAATCCATAGTCTTGGCATTTTGTTGACCAGAGTCCAACTGTATCCATTAGGTTACTTTTTGCCTTTGCTGGTCCTACTCTTTCTCTTTGAGTTTTGAAATATTCGAATATCTGACCTAAACTCTTACTGTCCGTATCATTCCCACGTGATTTTATTTCAGTACAATGATCACATCGCTCGATTCAGAGCAGGTAAAGACTGCGTTTCTGTTTGGTGCTTTCGTTTCCAAGGCGTGCCGCAGGTTTGATCTCAGCATTTTCGCCGTCTTCCTCAGGTGCCCAACAATCCGCGTTACCCTTAGTAACCAGGGTGATGGCAGAGCCAGTGTCACGTTCGATAATTGCAGTACCGTTAGGGCCAGATGGGTAAATTTTATGAGACCGTGCCACGCTCTCAAACCTTTCTTTCTCGTCCGGGATTGGAACCGTCCATGGCTGAGTTGTTATACCTTATTATGATTTTTTGAAATGTTAATATTCTGTCCATTTCAGGCATTTTCCGGTGTGGTTGTGGAACGATCTGGCGAGAGCTCCGTTACGAACCTCCAGCCTATTTCTTCAGTTTCCAAAAGAAAATCCGGATCTCGGTTTTCAAAAACCCGTCTGAAATAGATATATGATTTGTAACATTGAACTGTATGAACACGAACATTTTTTAACATTAAAATGTACTAAATGATTTGACCTGATACTTCTTTGACTTTTCACTGTTGACAGTTACTTTCTATGACTGATGATGCTGCTTTTTTCAATTCGTAACCCTTTGTTGTTGAAAATAGAATGAATTTCGCAAAGCTGATCGAAAGCAGGGCCAAACCGTTGCTTCTTGCTGTTGTTCATCTTCGATCGTTACCAGGGTGCGTGATGATAAACTTTGCCGCTGGTATTGAACAGCCTTTGAATTGAATTGAAAAATCGGGCAGACTTTTCAATTGAGCAGCCTTTAAACCAGCTTTAAGCTGCGTTTTAATGCCGTACAAATTGTGCTTTGACGTGGATTCTATAATTTAGTGTAACAGGTCAGAACAGACTTCCTGAACTGACCTTGTGTTCTTTGAAACGGGCTTGCGTCACCATTGCTCAAAGGTCCAACATTCCACATAACCGTTCTTTCGTTTCATTCACTCATGGCAACTCGTTCTTACGGGAGGTTATGCATCTAGCGCATACCAGTTAATCCCTGGTTCTATATCAACTTCTAGAAGTCGCTGTGAAACACATGCAAGCTAGCGATTTTCAAAACAGAGGAGAAGGACAAGATCCAATTTAGACTTGATATGGATAAATGTCTGCGAAGGTAAATTTGTTACATGATGTGTTTTCGTATAAAATGAAGTCAATGGTCCTGTGACAGAGGCGAAATGTACAGAACAGAAAAATTTTAAGAACATCGACTTGCATTCTTAGCACGCCCACAGGGGATGACAGATTTAGTGAATATTATGAAAGTGAACCTTCGTGTAGCCGAGGCACTGGACCCTTAAACAACGAATCCTGCCTGGTTGCCGTTACATCTAACTTTGCTTTGATATCTCCTTTCGCTACCATCTTGTGTCGAAAAGGTTTCGTGAAGTAAACAAGGTTATGAACCCGTACTTGACTATATTTCTTCGACAAAATGATTTACACTTCGCCATAATCTCTTTCCCCCATACATTTAGTATAAACGCATTCATTGCAGGCCGTGATTTAACTTATAACAGGTTTTTTAAGCTTTTTCCATATAAATAGTGCATTGTAAAAAGCACTGGAATAAATTGGGTAGCACAATCCGATGATGAGTTTTGAAAAATTATGCAAATTTACTGCTTTTATAGTAGATGAAGATCATTCAGAGTGGCGCAGTGCACTTTTTCTACCTACACTTGGTATCCTGTTGGAATAAGTGACGAAACAGCTGCCTTCTTCAGGTTGAAAAGTTCAAGTTGTGATGGTTTGGGCACACTTTGCGAATGCTTCCGTAAAGGAAAGCGAAAACAGCGACTACTTGTTTGACCGACCTGTCGAAAACCCCGGAAAACGCCAAATGTCCGGACGGATCTTGCTCCAAGATTTAGGCCATTTTTTTGTGAAGCTCAGACGTTAGCACAGGGTCGGGAACGTTGGAGATAGATATCTGAAAAGCTAAGCGGTCATCGAAATTGATTGACTGACTGATTACCCGGAGAAAACGAAAGCATCCTTTGTTTTGAGAGACATTGGACAATTAATTTACTGCTTACCGATACCAAAACACCGGCTGATAACGATAATGCACTGAAGTAATGCATGACATCGCTGGGAAGAGCCACTTCCTAAGTGAAATAAGTTAGCCGAAATGAAACGTCGCCCAAATCCTGTTTCGTCGGTTATGTTCGGACGAGTGTAGAAATCATTTGTAGTTCATTATCCTCAGTAATGTTTTCATAACTTACTAACTCTGTAAATAGTTTGATAAAATCTTAAATTTGTTGTGTAGATTGTGAAAGACGGGCTAGAAGACGCCGTCTCCCTTCTCCTCTCTGACACACGCACAGATTCACCCAGCTGTTGCGTAGAATTCCAGCTAGTTTAGCATGGCCTTCCGCGATCTTACTCCGTTGTTCATTTCGCTACTTGATGCTGCTGCCGCGAAATTGGAAGATGCGAAAGAAGAGGGGAGAGGTTTTGTTTTTATGTATAAATACGCCTAAGGGTAGTGGCGTATCGGCAGATGTCCGAACAGGATTTTTTCGGCCCTACCCAGTAATGCGGTTTTGCATCCACACACTGCAGGTGCTCAGATACCATACAGCTGTGCCCTGCTTAAATGGTCCCCTAGGCCGCTAGAAGCAAACGGACGGTGTTATTTCGCCGTTTAAATCTGGTATCAAAAGTGAAAATGTTGAGAGTAAAAGTGTGTAACTCTTTGAGTTGTCAGCTACTGAATGCAATCACGTATTGTCTGATC
>UZAM01012492.1:0-12092 GCA_900618415.1 Soboliphyme baturini | reverse complement strand
GATTCGACGGCCTTAAAGTCGATTTAACGTGGGAATTTTTATTAAGTGCGTAGCTAATAACTGTGATGAGGCTGACGTTTAAAAATGAATTTACTCGCGTTAGATTTATTAACTTTATAGTCATATTTGTCTATTTTTTATGCGTCTTATCTGTTTTTTGATTCATTTGGCAGTTTTTAAAATAAATTTTTATTTACCCAATTTCTATTTACGTAATTCAAAACTTCGGTCCCTTGAATTTTTAATTATCTCGATTTGCTGTATAATAAAAATCTAATTAAATAAATAAATTTTTTTAGGCTCATATTCGTTGACGGCATTCACCGATTGGGGTACCTGCTGCTTTCCTGAAATAGAAGATTTTCTCAGGGAAATTCTTCAGAAGCGCAGCGATGCAGTAGACGATGAGAAGTATTGGAGCATGGTACGTTAACGATACAAAACTGAAGTTGTTTTTCCCCATATCACTTAATCATTAGGTATTCTTGTGCTTAATGCTGGGCCGGATAGATGAACTGGAGAAGCTTCTTTCGTGCAGTGCCAATAAAACCGACGAATGCTATTTGAGCATTATCGAACTGCTCAAGAAATGTCCCTTAAAATTGAAGGTAATTGATTACATTTGTAAAGTGCAGTTAGAATAAATTCCAGGTCGTCGAGAAGACAGTGTGATATATGGTAGAGAGCAGATCTTGTGACAGGTGCCATAATGCCAGATAATGTCACATACGTCTCATGATAAAATTACATTGTAATCACTATGGTGATATCACACCCCCGGCTGGATGGTAGAGGCATGAATAACTTGCCCAATTGATTGGCAGGTTGTGGTTGTTCGCCTGATAATACTCCGTAAACGCAGTTACTGCAAAGTTGTGCTTCCTGATCTAATATGATGCAGAACAGAATTATACTGTCTTCACTATGCAGGAGAACGGGAAATATGCATGCCTGTCTTTTTCGGTCGTTCACAGTCATTCTGTTGAGGATTTCCACCTTAAACTATTCTATCTGACCGGCAGCCGAGGGGGTATTTTTTCAGGTTAGTTATTCTTTTCCAAGTGAAAAAGGTAGATTCACCTCTGCACCCTCATTTGTCGTAAATAGAACCATTTTACTGTTATTTCAATAAATGGACTCACTGGCGACTGGTGATCATCTTCGCCACCATGGTTTTGACATTTCGAATGACAAGCTTCACATCATTGCCGATAATAAACAGTGTGCTTTTTTTATCAGTTTTCGAGTCTATCAGCGGCATTTCACGGACACTCCAGTCGCTTGAGAGATTGCAAGGTGTCAGCAACTACGTAAGTCGTTCTCTCATGCCATTCTTTACTTTTGTCATGGCTTGCCCTCCACAACGTCGTGATTGAGATTATTGCTATGACAAACTAATGCCAGGAGTCTTCAACTTGCAGATTCACCCTCGCCGAACTAGGTTTTAACCGTGGGTTAGTGTGTGTCTTCCAGACATGTTCGTATTTTTACGTTAACGGTCATCTTTCATTTTTTAGGCTTTGAGTGGTACAACTCTTTCTTCGTGGTACTTTGAAGTATTCGATCAATTGGAAAGTGGCCGCTATGCAAGTTGCCCGCGATTGGAACAGATAATTCGCGTAAGGCTTTCGTTTTTAGTTGAAACCATTCATGCTATCTCATTTCTCAAAATAAGTCTTGGAGATTCGCCTGGTTTATGAACATTTGTTTTGTAATGCGTTGAACGGTGGTCGAAACCAGTCAGTCATTGATTTGAGGTTCATTGTCTTTTGCAATGCATGTTACTATCAGCACATGGAAAATTATCACTTTACAATACACAAAGCTTAAATATATACAACTTCAATTTTTAGACGTTTTGTACATCAATCAATGTTCATTTGTGGGCTTTGTAGTTGCTTCTTATTCCAACATGCTGAAAACGGGTCTTTTATCGTCCTCAAATGCAGTGAATGACTTGGGGGAGGGGGGTTGGGTTGTCTAGCAACAGGGCTAAAGAAGATTTTTTCCAGATTTTATGCCCTTTCTTGCAATTAACTCCCTCAATTTTTTATTCGTTACTGATCTAGGCGATCAACAGTATGGGTCACCATAGAATCCTATAGTCTTTGCGTTGCCTTCCTTCACGCTTCGCAAGCCAGCATGCACTAAGTAATGTTAAAGGCTTCCTTGCGTGAATTTTGTCGTTTCGAATTAATTCGATGTTCTAGGAAACGAAACCATCAAAACATGCTCCTTAATTCTTGTTGAAATACACAGTGCCCGTAAGTGGAAAATAGTCCTGTTTTGTTACTTGTTTCGGTTCTTGTCAGTAAATTATTTTGCCGAAAACCTTGTAAATTAATTCATTTATTTAGATCTTCACCGTTCCGGTTATTCACCATGTCCAGTTTGTTTTCGTTCTTGTCTGTATAGTCTATTGAATTTCATAAGGTCTGAAATACCCAAATTTCTCTTTCAACTTCCCATCTGTTAACAGATCTTGAATTAGCTGTTTTTGTCACACGTGTTGATATATAATTTCTTTCGTACCTTACTTCATATATTTTTACCTTATCTAGACACCTCCTCTAGCAGCTACAACGGTTTATTTATGTACAACGAAAACAGTATGATTAGTCTGATGGTTGGCCTGCGCCGGCTTTTCTGACCGTGTCTCATGGGTTTTGTTCAAGATTCAGAGGGTTAATTTTCAGAGGTTTTTCTGTCGTCTATAGCTGTTATAAAGCTCGCTTTATAGCTCCAAACATTGCAAGGACTGCTAATTACATAAAGAACTTCCTGAAAGCAACACTACATACATTGAAATAAAGCCAGTGAGACACCGGACGAGATTGTACTAGATCAGTCATCCGATTGACCGTATTTTTTTCGTTGTGTATAAATATGCCATGATGCCGTTTTCAATATGACCACCAACGTACGAACGAAGTACTCAGTCCAGTAGCTTTCTTAGAGTTATTTTCCAGTCAACCATTTTAATCTGCCGATTATATGCACTTACAATTATCAGAAACTCGTTAATAGCCTCTGGCAATCTTCAGTCGTTACGGAATGTTATTCTCGCTGTAACAGCTTTCCTTTCATGTCAGGCTATTGCTCTCTCTTACATTTTTTATCTTTTCATCTTCGTTTTTTCTTTTGTATTTATTTCTACTTTTTCATCTCCTGTCTTCCCTATCTAATCTTTATAAATTTTCTTTTATGCATTCGCATTTATTTCCATTTAGCTTCGCTTTCAGGTTTAACCGTCCTCTTGTTTTGTTCTTGCACATTATTTTTTTCATCTGTTTTTATCACTTCTCCATCTTTTTCTCCTTTCTTTTCTTTTCTCTTTTTCTTCGCATTTCTTTTTCTTCGCTTCTCCTTTGCTTCTTCTTATTCTGGTTTTTCATTTCCTTTCTGTTCCTTCTCCATTCGCTTTACTGTTCTTAATTTTTTATCTTTCTGCTGCTTTTTTCACAGTCTTCTTTTTCTCAGGTCTTCCCCTGGGCACTTGTTTTTTTTATTATTCTTTCCTATTTTTCTCCTTTTTCCCAGTTTGCTCCTTTTTTATTACTTTTGTACCTTTGTCTTCTGATCCTTCTACTTTCTTTATTTCTTTTGCTTTCCTTCTCTTATCGTCTTATTCTCCCTTGTTTCTCTCTTATCTTCGTCTTTCTTTTTTTCGTTTGTCTTTTCTTCAACTTCGCCTTATCCATCTTCCTTTTTTCTACTCATTCGTGTTATTTTCTCAGCTTACGACTTTCTTGTTTTCCTCCTTCATCTCAGTTACTCCCAACTTTATGTTCATTTGTTTTCTTTTCTCATCTTTTGCGTCTTTGTCTCTTAAGTCTACATGCTCCTTTATCTCTTTATTTTATTACGTTTCTATTGAAAATTTCTTTTTTTAATGGTGGCTATTTGTAGGTGTTTGCAGATGATGAAACTGTGTATCATGAGCTATCTCCTTTGTGCCTTAATTGGAAGCAGGTCTTTATCAGCCGTAGCATCTATTCATCCGCGTCGTTCGACGCCTCCTGTCTTATGGCGCTGGCAGAGGTAATGGCTGTTCTTGTGTATACCTTTTCGTAGTACGTTGGTTCTTTTTTCAGTTTGCTATGAAAACCACAGCTACCAAAACGTTGGATGTAAAAGACGAAATTTTTCTCGCTGTTTTTTCATTTGATCCTATCAGACTTTTGCACAAACTCTGGTAGATCATTTGCAAAAATATTTTTTCTATCTTATGCGTCACATGATTTTAGTCAATCTTTGCACAACTGGTGGCTACCTGCTCACTTAGCCGACATGTTCAGATATTCTGATTTTTTTAGTGGTGATCTTAGAAGGTAATCTACTTTTTATTGATTTTATTCATATATTGATTTTATCCTTTGAGGCCATTGTTCCTTGTGTGTTGACCCAATTTTAGTAGCTGTTAACTCGATAAAAATAATTTATGTAACCTTGGATGTTTTTAATCCTGATTATTTCATATATGAAATAATCTGTCATGGCACTTTCCATGTAATGATTTGTTTGAAGTGATTTATTTCACTGAACAGTTACGACATTCCCATATTTCTTATCATCATTAGTTACTTGCTTCATTTTTCTGTCCTGTGTAATATATTGTGAGAGCGAACCAGTTCAAATATCAGGCCAGAATTTGGGCAAATTTGCTTTGAAGTTTGTCGAGGGGTGCTGTACCTTTTGTTTCGACGAGTGTTTTGTTTCTGTCAGTTTAAAGTTCTTATTTTCTAACCATGACGTTTTCAGCCTGCTCTTTGGCCTTTCCTAACAGGTATTCGGCACACTACAAAATATGATATTGATAGTCGCAACTTGTCTCATCATAGTACAGGTCAGAAAGGTGAAAGTTTTACCTATTTTTCCTCAAAAGGAAAACTAATGCAATTGCCTACTCGACGTATTTTGGGTAGAAAAGACAGTGGATATCAACTTTTTATTTTAAGAGACAGCGGGACGCATTTCTTGGAACAAGAACAATGTATGGTGATTCAAAAATCAAAGAACACCAAAGAACTCATCAAGAACCTGTTCGCTGTGTTCACACTATTAAGTGTCTGAAACTTACTTAAGCGATCAGCTAATGGGCCAGCCATGTCACATTAGTGTTCACCGTAAGGGTTCTGACTACCTGATCGGACTGCTGAGACTCTAGGTACACCCATGGCGCAAGATGATTCGATTGTTTGTATTCGGCTACTGGATAAAGACTATATCATCCTTCGTGTGATCAGTCGCATCAGCAGGATTTACCGAACAGAGATTTGCGATATAATAGCTTCCACTGTTATTGAAGTAACCATGCGGTGTTGGCGAACCTTGCTGAGTGACTTCAACCATCCTCTGCTCAAACAGTTTCTGAAACCAGTATCAATACATCTTGGTACCAAAAGCACAGTGAACGCACCCCTGCACATACAGAACTCTATCGCAGATCAGTTCTGTTTTTCATCTCTAATCTTTTCAAAGATATGGAATAGCAAAGACAAATCATTATAAAAATCCTCGCGTCACATTGTTAACATTGATAGAGTGTGGAGTTTTTGTTAAACTTTGCCATTTAACTCATTGGCATGAAGACACCACTGTGCTGAGAGCAGATTTGTTGTCCAAGCGAACAAACTTACTTGCAAGTAAGTGCTCCACAAGTATTTTACAAGATTTTTCCGCATATAAAATTTATTATATACAAATTCTCCAACGTTTCTGATCATGCTCGATTCGTCTTCAGGGAGCGATATATTACATATACGATTTTACAGTAATTTTATGTACTTAGGTAGAAACTTTACTGTCTAGGTTTTAGCTTCGATAGCAAAAATTTTTAACTTCATTCCAGTACGAACTAAATTCCATACCGACGTTTTTACTCATTTATTGGTTTGATTGTATAACCACTGCTTCTTTTATCTTCCTGTTTAGAAAGTTTCGATCTCTGTGTATTCTCTTCGTATTATCCCGTAATAATGTCCCATATTTTTTAAGAAGCGAAGGGAAAGCAGCTTCAAATTAGAAGTCTCAAATAGAATTCATGGAATTTTGTAAAGCATTAAAGAAACGAATATTGAAAGACATTGTTCGTTCTGCATATTTTTAAAGAAATATACTAAAAACTGCCGAAGTAGAATGTAATTAGTCATAAATTGACAGACGTGAAACGACGAGTTTGACTGCCAGAGGCGTAAGAAGGACTGTTTACCCCGAAGAGGAAAGATAATTGAAGATTTCTGTAGAAAACCATATGACGAAGCAAATAAAGTAGATGAAATTACAGAGTTCTTGCTAAAAGAAGTGCGAACATCTATACGACGAAGTAAAGAAAGTTTAGTGGCGAAGACTGCGTTGTAGTTTAATTCATGAAATCCGGATATGAAGTATTGGCGAGGATTCTGACATGCCTGTTTTTACGTTGGTTGAACGAAACGACATTTCAAGACATTGGGATTACCGCGTCGCTAATTCACTGTGCAAAAGAAGAGATGAAGAAGTTCTGAAAAACTACATTCTAATCAGTTTGTTGCAGATAATCTAAGATCTTCAAAAAAGTAGTGATGAACAGACTTTATGAAAACTGGACATTGCACAACCAAAAGAGTAAGCAGAACTCAGCAGTGAATTTAGTGCAACGGATCATTTTCAGGTAGTTCAAGTATCTCAGAGAAGCAGCAAATATCAGCTTCTATGTCTGTGGTTCGTTGATTTCGAGAAGACTTTCATCTTAGTCAACACCAGGTCTGTATTGGATTTCTTGAGAAGTTATGAAATCTGAAAAATGAACAGAAACATTATCACCGTGATTTTCAACAATACAACTGCTAGTGCGTAGTTCCACCAAGGCACAAGCAGCTTAATATTTTACAACTTGATGCAATATAATCGACATTATGCATAGCAGCTGTAGGAGCGATTTTTAAGGCACTGTATGGGAAAATCAGCGGATAAATGAGACACTCCTCAGTCCATCTGCAAATGATATTCTGCTCTTCTCCTGGTCACTAACGGTCAGATATACACTGAATTGCTTTTTCGTACTAACAGCAGCTTTTCACAGATTTTACTGCAGTAAGCAGTTTGGACTTTCCTGATTTTCTTTTGAATATCTGCTTAACAGCTTCCGTCGCATTTGATTTTCAGCCCAAGGTAGCAAAATTTCTTTACTTCTTGAACACCCTTTCCGTAAATCTTCAAGTTATAGACATTAGATTTAGCATCTTATAGCTTAACGAAAGGCCTGTTTCTACTGTCCTTGCAGTTTTAGCCCGTGCCTCGCATTAATTATTTTTATGCACATCCGTGCCTGCCCGAAATTCTTCCGTTTCGCTGTGATGACTACGCTGCCATCTGCGTTTGGAGATCGTGTATGGGCGTTCTGATGAATGGAGTATTTCTTCGCTATTAACTCTCGTAACCGCGTGAGTCATCACCGATCGATACAGCAGTTGAGCAATATTGTCTCACTGGCTGATCTGATCGATGATTGCTGCGCTCCGCTGCAAATTGAAAACCTCTCAGAGATTCGTATTTTTGTTTGAACCACAGTCATTGTACTACTGTGCATATGTTTCGGGATGTTAAACCACCTCCTTGTCACACCATTATCTTCTGATAGCTAATACAGAGTCCGTAGTTTGAATAACCAATCAAAAGGATGGCTGAAAGTTGGCAAACCTGACGAACAGTGGCTGTGATATCAACTGTTCCTCGTCAACAAAAGGTACAGCGTTAGAAAACAGAACTCTGTGGCGGAACAACGCTGTCGAAGGCCGCTTTGATCGTCTTCGTCCCGCAAGGCCAGCAGTGATATGCATAATATTTGCAATATTTTTGCGCTAGTTGGGAACAATCTGGCACTGGTATTACATCAGAAATTTACAGTTTTAGTTACACAGTTATAAGCGTTATGTATTTATTTTCGAAAACACCCTCTGAGCAAATTTTGAAGTTGACGTATCACCACTTAAGGCTATATTTGTTCTAAGGTATGGAAATAAAGTGACTTATTTTGCCCAATTGTTTGCATAATATCGAAGTGACGGAAATCCTGCACAGAAGATTATGAAATTCCACACTAGCGGTGCGCTTCACACTTCTGCTTCTACGTTAATTTTGACTAGTTTATGATTCAAACGCTTGTGTTCATTGATTAATATCTTTGTGGAAACATGGATGATGTAGTGTAATAATCAAGTTTTATTTTAGTCAAATTTGTGACCTTCGATCGTACCTTTCTTGCGAATATGGTTATGGTCTGTTGCTTCATCCCAGGTAAATACTTTGCTAGGTATTTCCTTTGCTGAAAATTTTAATGAGACATTGATGAACAGTATTTATCGTAAATTTTGTAGCATTCTCATCCCGTTTGGAATGCTGTTAATATTGCTGTTATGTTATCAGCGAGTAAGAATAAAGGGCAACATGTTATTCAGAAAATATATAACTTGAAATGCTCTTTCTATCAGTAGCGAGCATGGATGATGTGCTCCATTCTTTCCGTTTCGTTTTTTGGTCAAAATATGATTTTATAATGACGTGAATTCATAAATAGATTTACCAATCATTTCTGTTTCGCCTTTACCGCGTTAAACGGCTGTTCAGGCGTTCATCACAAGCAATAAATTTGTTGCAATCCTTTCTCGATACGCATAAAGGCATTCGTCTTATCACAGAAGCTCTTGCAACATGTCAGCCGCACTTTTTCTGCAGTGCTCTAATGCGCTTCCGCATCCTTAATCCACAAAATATATTTAGACGATTGAGCGAATTTGGCATACTGAGTATTAGGAGCAGTCGATATTAAAAGACTTATTTGCGAAGTTGTTATGTTCATAGTTATCATTACAATTTTGTATTTTTATTCTACTCCATATCAAACAATTTTAGCCTGTGGCAGATTGGCGTCGACTACATGTTGGCAGGAAATTTGGGAAAGTGAGTTATTTTTGTTTTGTTGTTTGTAAACACAGGGCAGTTCACCAACGTGTTTTTCACAAATCTTTCTGTTTGCGACTGTAAACATGGCAGTAATGCCAAATCGGTAACGGTGTAAAAAAATATCGCTTGATTCCTTTTCGCCTAGTGTAAATAAATAGTAGAAAATGATATTGCTCATCATGTATTTGAAAAACGAAGTTGCTGATCATGTTGCTGAAAAGATAAGTTATGTCCGTTCGTCAGATAACGGTAACTCATCGATGACTAGGATTCATAGTATATTCCGCCCTGATCTTAGTTGCCGAACGGGGACTATTTAAGTGGCCACGAATCCATAGTATTTGATCACCGGCAGAGTCAGATGCTTTTCTCATCAATTTCTTCGCCAGAGTACCTGGTGTAAGATGATCCTGGTTAATCACCCTATGCATGAACAAAATTTGCTGTTCGTCTCAGATCGCGAAGCCAGCGATTTCAAGATCTTTTCCACTGATACGATTTTCCATCAATCAGCTAAACGACAAAGGTTGGATTCCAACCGGTCTCAATCATTTTATTTGGACTGTCAGTTTTGGTAGACAGCTCCTTGAAAGATTTTCCTTTTATCCATAAGGAAATTTGTTATGAACTAATTAAACAGTCGCATCGGGCTTCAGTGCAAGCACTCCGTGGAAGGTAGATGATTAAGCAAATTTGTTAATTAGTTACTTGGTTAATTGGTTAAGTTGTTGAATAGTTAATGGTTTCATTTCCATGAACTGTTGTTCTTGCTGTTTATCTCTTTGAGTCGTGTGCATAAACTGAACGTCTCTGGTTTGTGGTGTGAAACAAACCCTTGTTCGAACACAAGCTAATATTCTTATGCCCATAGACTTATACGACAGAAGTAAACAGTGTATTCGTTTGTATTCGAATCGTGTGCTTGTTTTTTCCAACAAATGGTGCTGTTTGTGCCCATGCTTTGCAGGTATTAAAACCTTGGAGCTGTGATTTTCTCGAATGATACTCCTGGCTGCAGATGCAAACGAACAGGCGCTCTACGCCATGTAAATCCAGGGAAATGGCAGGAGAATGAAATTAAATTAATTTTTAATATTTTGATCACAACCAGGTACAAAACAGTTAATTGCCAAGTTCATTTGATCTGATACACTTTTTTTAGTCCTGAGTAAGCTGTTGTTCTTGCTATTCTTTATGAAAGTTTTTTTGTTAGGTTAATTTGATAAATTGTGTTATTGTTTTATTAGCGTTACGCTGACTCTGACAGCTTAAATAGATAGTTAAAAATAATTTTATCGCTGTAAAAATTATGTACCAGACCACATCAGAGGTGAATTATAACACCTCTTCTTTCAATTTTATGGTCAGCAGCAAGGGACGGACTTTCTTGAAAAATCGTGACCTCTTTAGGCAGCAGAATTATTCGTCATATAATTTTTGCTGTATATTCATGTAGTTGTCTAAACGCCGAGATGCCGTTCTAAACGAAACATCTTATCAATACCATATGTGCCAGATCTGCGTAACAAACGGTGTTTTTACTTGCGTCTTGTCCACAAAGCACCAATAGAGTAACAATAAAGATCTATTCTTGATGAACCAACGCTTCGATCGATTGGGCATCAGTCAATATTCTGACTATTTGTATGAAACAGTGAGGACATTGTCGGTTCCAGTGTATTTCATAATAACTCTGATAGTTACATTTCTGCCGAAAATTGTCATTATTGGTACATCGACTCAGCAGTAAATGCAGTTCTTTATTTTTTCAAATCAGCAATTGTGTTATGATATTTATCCTTGCTAATTTCAGACATAAATTGAAAAATATGCTTGAACGAATTTCGATTCCTTCTGATTACAAGGCATTAAAGTTAGTCGGATTATGTCGCAGTTTGAATTTTACAGATCTAGGTAAGAACTTGGTGTTTGCCAAAGCCTCTGTTTATAGTGACTTTTATTTTAGCTTTGGATTTATGCAGGAATTATTCGTACAAATACCTGAAGGAAGGAAAGATAAACTGCGCCTTTAAATGGTGCTTAGCTTCTGCGGTAAGTTATTTAACATATTTTAAGTACAATGTTGGTGTATGTTTTAATAATCATAGCAGTTGTCGAGGTTTACAGCAATTGTAAAGACTATTTTCGGTCTCATTTTGTATTAAGGGTTCACTATCTTGGACTTTTGGTAGAGCAAGGTATTTTATGACTGAGAATAAGACAGATTATTTCATTAGTATGTTGGTGATCATACTGAAAAACAGTGTAAAAAAGGTGTTGATACGCAGCGCAAAATATGTGGTATGTATTAATGTGGCATGCGATAATTTGGATGATAGACAAATCCTGACATTAGTTTCAGATGTTTTTCATGTTTATTCTGTCTTATAGCTTTGGAGTCAGTAGGCAAGTTTTTCGCCTGTTCTGCTGGTTAAATACTTTAGTGGAGACTGATCCGATCTGCCCACAGTTCATGTCCTTTGTCATGGTTAACATTATCATAAAACTAGATGATTAATGCATCTTTGACAAACCTCTGCAGTCACTGTCTTTGATGATTCCTGTACACTCTGATCATCAGCAAGCATGTCCTTCCTGTGTCGCTTGCTGCATAATTCCAGAAGTGTTTTAGCATTGTTCCTTGACTTTGCTGGGGATGAGAATTTCTTTTCTTCCTGAGTGTTTCACTATCACATGTCGCTAAAGCTCGTCCGCGATCTTTTCAAGTTTCACGTGTGAGTCTTTGTTCACTGAATGACGATGTTCCCTGTTTCTTCTGTTATATTTTTAAGAGTTACATTGTAAATTGCAAACCTAGACTACAGAATTGTTATTTTCAAAATTACTTAATAACGCATTAAGTTTATTAGTGATTTTGTATATAACGGTAACATTGTATTTAAGTTTTAGTATTCTTTGTAATTATTCATCAAATATGAATATGATAAGGTACAATTAAGTAAGGTTATTATTTGGATTATTATGTTTGGCATCATTGCTGTCCCAAGTTCATTTAAAATAACTTATTCTAAATTTGTTTCGTTTTAACTGGATAATTATTGCTATTATATGGCGTTAACTTCATCATCATCATCATCATCATCATCTTCCATCGCCGCTTCTCCTTTCGGGTCGCGGAGGCAGACGCG
>UZAM01012451.1:0-11398 GCA_900618415.1 Soboliphyme baturini | reverse complement strand
TGATAGGCAATTTACATATGGAGATTAACTATTGTCTGAGATATATAATACAATATAGAGTATACAATATATTGAGTAGTCCGAGAATTGTTCTGTGTTTCATTATCACGAACAACCGAAGAGCAAAACACTTCATCAACTTAAATGAATTTTCGCTTCTTAGGGTAATTTCATTTAACGTAATGAAGATAAAGTACTGCCAGAGACACACTACATGATATATTGAGTACAGTACATCGAGTATATATAGTACCTAATACATACAGTACCCAATACGCTGACTATTGTCAAAGAACTGCGCTGTATTTCGGTATTAGGAGCAACAGAACAGCAAAACTTTTGATCATCTAAACGAGTACTGATTTTTCAGGGTAATTTGGTTTAACGTTATGTGGATAGAGTATTGCCCGTGATATAATACATAATATATATTTAGTATAGTCCAAGCATTATGCTGTTTCAGGACAACAACAGATGATCAAAATACTTTATCATCGTAAATGAATGTTTATTTCTCAGGGCAGTTTCGCTTAACATTTCTTATATTTTCTTTTTTACCTCAATTTACTCTGCAAGATTTAACAGTAAACGTTATAACGTCATACAAATATGACTGGGTCAAGTTTCCAGCATTGTACAATCCATTTTGATGGAAAACTCACAGACAGAAAGAGATGGCTTGCGACATGAAAGCAATAACGGTATGCAACCTATTTGTCCAACGATTATCGACATTTCACATAAGTCCGGAAACTAATCCAAAAACAATTTCAAACATCATTCACTGTGGCAATTCTGCGAACAAAATGTTGTCTAGCCTTAAACGACAGTAAACCAGATGTGCTCAGATGAACTTATAAAATTATATCTCTTCCTGTCAACTGTCTCCACATTTTTCGATCTCTGGCCATATCGTCGTTAACTCCTCGCAGATGTTTCATATTGTTTTTTACGACATGACGCCACTGTTTCTTTGATCTGACCCCTGTTTTCTTCCCTGGAAGTACTAATGCTTTTGGATCCCATTTCCAAGCGCACTCCCGCTTTCGATCAGTTTTTCCGTATTGAGGCAAAACCTGAAATGTATCTTCTAAAGGCATTCCTCATGAAGTTTATTTCGCTGACACCATACATGAGTACATGAGTACCTGCGTTTCTACGGAGTTCTGTGTTGATCGTGTTTCTTTAGAATATCGAACAATTCCATTCCTTACAGAAGTACCAGCACGGAAAAAAACGAACGTACACAAATTAAACAGCATAAAACAGTCTATGAGAGGAAAACGAACCTGCGTTGGAAACGACTCCAGCAACAACCAGCCTTCTACACAAGACATACCTTGAAAATTGCGGGGGACAAAGGTCGCATCTTGGTACCCCTCACCATCTGATAGACCACTGCGTGCGTAACAAATAAACTGCATGTGATGCTGTACTGTAGTACTTTTTACAAAAAATACAAATTAGGTAAGAAGCATATACAACTTAAGCTGAACGAGACACTTCAGTACAGCTTATGAGCAGATATTTCAACCAACATTTCAGTTAATCTCCCACTATATTTCAGTCTAAACCTACAAATTTCTATACAGCCCGAAACAAAGGAGGACTAACCTACCTGAAGAAAACAACTGTGCAGCTGATCAGAAAAAAATACGACGTCAATATGTCTTATTTTGCATTTTTCAGAACTGACACGCATCGATATTTGATAACGATGAAAAATCTTTACTTGTCCTCAAAATCTCAAAACCAGTTTCAGAAGTATAGCCGTACGTCAAGGATAAAACTGAATTTTCATATTCTGCTCCGCAGATTCAGGACAAAAAACTTCATACTGCAGTAATTTTCCCTTAATTTAGGAGACACAGGAATTTATAATGATGTACAGCAAGCAAAACAACAAGAAGGACAACAAAAGGATTACTCCAAAAATATTTGTCAAGCTACCGCCTTGGCACTTTACGAATAACGTAGGATATTACGGTAGGACTGTAATGAGATGTTCGAATTATTTCTCAGTACTGAAATGCACCGTAATGTGGAAATGCACAATACATTTTAGGAATATTTAAGAGCTATGTTTTATATAGTAGCGGGAAAGAAAAAGAAATATAATTAAATTACAAATCACAAAAAGAAAACTAACTTGATGTTGAAAATTTTTTTGCCTCGTCATTAGCGTATATTTCTTGTACATATATTAAAACTGACAATGCGCCCATTTCCATTTGATGCTAGTGAAGCGACTAAGCCAGATTCTACAGTATCTTTAGCCACATTATTGTTTTTAATTGTACACAGGTCATTTTATTATGTTATTGTGTAGTATATATAAAACCCCGAGTTCTAAAGCACAGTTCGTGATAAACAATAGATGGATCTAATAACCAAATGATCCGAGATTCGTAATGATGCGATGCAGTATTTATATTTTCCAAAACCATGTTGTGTCTAGATGCATTTTAATGGACCAGAAACATTGTGACTCTGCAGCACGCCGCGTGAACCAGTTTTTAAAATCCAAGCACTCTCTAATACATTACAATGTATCCTGTCATTTTTTAAATTTCTGATACTGTGTTGCGCGATTACCATGTAGGTAGCATTTTATGTCCATGAAATCGCCCTGAACCAGACTGACATTTCGACTTTGGTTAATGAAGAGAAACCTTGAATCATTAAGAGAGATTTTCACGAATTTAAAAGTTGCTCCCAGGTACTATTGTTTGCAAATGTCATCTGAACAGAGGGCCCTAAAGTTGAAACCAGATTAATCGGAATGCTGCCAAAACAAAAGAAAATATTGTATGCATCTATGTGTTAGTTTAGCTTATCAGACGTGCCGTTGTCAGTAGCATCGCCTAGCTGAATGCCGCTCGCCTTCAGCAACAAGTAAACACTTCTGATAGCTAGCATGAAACTTTTATATATCGCTGATGGATTGGATTTCATATAAAAATGTTGAGATAACACTTCCAAATAAATTGTGAAAGTCCGTTCATTTGAATCTTCTTACGCGTGAAACGTTTGCGACATGCATAAAGTGGCTATTTTTCTGTGCATTTCACTGGTAAGTGCTGGATATTATGAAGATCAATATGCAAATCTGAAAGCAGACATAGCGAGAAAAAACCGGAAAATTACTTGGAAGGTAAGAACACAAGCCATTTAATTCATTAAATATTTAGAATGTCATCGGTTTCGAAATTTGTAAGAATGTTAATGGCCAACTTTACTTCATCATATTTCAGAATAGTCTTTTTCAGTGAAAAGATTTCATAATAAATTCCTTAATCTTATTATTATTTCCGAGATAAGTATTTAATAACCGTAGTCAATTATACCTAGAATTATAGTCAGATAAATTTGCATGCACTTGAAATTTTATTAGCGATATGACATGTACCAATGGAACGTGAATTGATTGCTAATGCCGGAAGCTAATTTTCAAAATTAAAAAATTATCTTTATTTCTTATTTGCTCAAATCTTTCACCAAAACATTTATCACAGTAGTAATGAACTGCGAGGTCTAATGATTTGCATAATATACTTCGCGTATATGAGATGAAAATGACAATTTAGCATGGCCTGAATGAATACTTCAAAGGAAAATCAGACGACGATATTCAGCGACTGTACGGCACGTTCCCTTCTGTTGATCAATCGCCAAGTCTTCCGGTGCAATCTGCCAAGTCGCTAATGCTACTGCCGCGGAATTTTGACTCCAGAGAAAAATGGCCTTACTGCAAGTCGATGAGGCAAATACGAGACCAGTCGAGCTGCGGCTCCTGCTGGGTGAATACATTTGTGCGATGTTCAACACTAAAATGCATTTTAAGGCTGTCTCATCTGCATCAGTTATGTCGGACAGGGAGTGCACTGCGTCTTCCGGGCGTTTACAGCCGTACTTGTCTGATGAATACATCAATGCTTGTTGTCCAGGTTGCTTTGGGTAGGACAACTTGTATTAATTTTCACGTATCATTGATACTGGTGTTAAGGCTGCATGGTAATTTTCATTGTATGCAATCAAATAACTGTGCTGTATTTTGACTATGAAACAATATTGCGCCCTCTTCATCATAGCGACTGAATTTATAGTGAACATGCAATTCGTCGTTCTGTAATAGTGGTCGAAGTGGACAATAGCGTCGGATTGGCGATAGCTATCTGCAAATCTAGGTATACTCTTTAGTTCAGTGTTTGTCATGAGTGCTCTGGATATTAGCCGTAGGGTCTTAAGCGCTTCAGAAGATAGCCGAAGCGATATTCGATGCTTATGCATCTTCTGTTTCCATGGTCAACAGCATGAAAAGCAGAGAAAATCCTTTATGTAATGAATGATTCATTCTTGGATGATTACCGATGGCAGCTTAGCCGAAACGCCGGTATCTCGATTAGTCGAAAAAATTTTGCCCTGATAACCATGCAATCAGAAGAATTATGAGGTCGAAGTACTCCACGGTTCAGTGTCGACATGAGTTTAATGAGTTAATTAGAAAGAATGTTCTTTCGAATAACTTTTTATGAGGCGAAGCTTTGCAAAGTTCGGCATACCATTCTGGGAGTCCTCTTTCACGCAGCTGTTTTCATTTAAGCTGAAGGCACAGCAGATTATTTGCATTGCAGCAATGTTAGAGAAGAAGTTTGTAAGATGTAATTTGTCGTTGAAGCTGCACAGCAGGCAGACAATGGACAGATTATAGGTTGGATGGGAATGAAACACTTATTACCGAGTATTGCTTCTCATCTCAATACCATTATTGAAGCTTTCTGGCATGGCAGACTTATTCTTATAACTTCTTAAGGCATACAGTTATGCAGTCCAGAATAATATGCAGCTATACGGTAGAACTGCATGTGTAGGCAAAGTTGTAAACACAAAAATTATGATCAATACAGTCGTAGTCCGTTTTTCTGCTTCAACAGATTTAACATTGCTAACAAGGAAAGGATGTTACATTTCTGCATAGGAAAGTGAAAGAGTATTACGCGGGCGAGAAAACAATGGTCATCTATTCTATTCAAAACCTGAATTTCGTCCTACGGTTGGTTGCTTAGCCGCTCTAGCGAATACCACGTTACGATTTTAATAATTCTTAGTGAAACAGTGAAAAATTTGAAGAATAGCTATGCACTAATCATTGGGAGGTCATGATGGTGAGCATCGTGTTTATTTCGTGCCTCAATATTTGCTTATGAATGTATCATGGCATATTTTGTTAAGGTGTCGAGGAGGATGGCCTGAATTAGCTTTCCGTTTCTGGGTGAAAAACGGTGTTCCGACAGGAGGACCTTATGGTTCAGTCGACTCTTGCCAGCCTTACTCCATTCAATGCAAGAACTGTGTGGTAAAAACTCCTCGTTGTGAGCAGCACTGCATCCCAACATATGCAATTCCTTTGACAACGGACAAATATTATGGTAAGCGGAGGAAGTATTCAGCACTGATCTTTCACAGAAACAAGCATTTCTAAACAAAACGTGATTAAATTTAAAAGTGTTGAAGGTGCATGTTTTTTCTAAGTAGTTCGTGTTGATCTATGAAACAAAAGGATAATGAATAATGTCATTTGCCCTTGAAATTTCATTTTAGTTAAATTCATAATATTATGCTATTCTAAACATTTCGCTAGTTAAATTCCATTCAATTTCACGTTCAAAAGTATGCAACGATTATTGCCCATAGTCATGCAGCCCGAGAAACACAAACATCAGAAATTAATCATGCATTTTTCAAAAGTTAGTGAAATATATAAAAATTTGGTTTAGTTTAGCTTCACTAATCCAAAATCGTTATATTTGTTCCTAATTGCGTTCTTTCTCTGTATATAGAATATTTGTAGCACATCCTACGGATGATATTTAAGCGATTTCTTGCTGGTTCGCAGATCGCTAGACATGATTTCAGGAAAATATGGATTCCAGTTTCATAATCTTGCCGTTACGACAATCTTATCATAGTTAGCTTAAAGCCAGGGCGGAAATTCTGAAAATAAAGAAAAAATTCTGAAAAGTAAAGCTGTTTCAGGTCAACCATCCACGCAGCGAATCTATCTCTTATTACAGAAATCGTACACGATTTACCATAAGGATTAGCTTGCACGGCAATCAGTGTCCTTTCCCGTGGAATAGGATAAGAAGATAACAAAGTAAACAAGTGATATTGTCACAGTAACTAGCCTGTAAGTACTTCCACACGAATTATGATAAGAAAAATTTCATCAATGACAGATGTGTTTAAACGGAAGATTTTTGACTCATCCACCACTGGCATTCTCTGAGTTCTAGTATCTGTTGAACAACACAGTTGAATTATGCTAAATTTTTTCTCTTTGTTTTTCCACAATCTAAGGTCAATGGAGCTTAAATAGCAGAGCAACCCGGGCTTGCGATCTGTTGGCGTTAAGAATAGTATTTGAGATTAATTTTAGGCAAAGAGAACTGCTGCAGCAAAAGTCGTCTTCTTTGCAATCAGGTCTGCCTGAACGAGGTTTCGAGGTTTACGTTTCATATTGTCCTCTCACGCGTCTGCATTTAATGCGAGATTCCAAAAGAGAAGATTTTAAAATATATTTTCACCCTCTTTTTGGGCCGTTTTATCAAACAAAGCCAGGCGTCAGTCTCTGCGTATATCTGACAGTTTTCTCAGATCTGTAGCATAAGCACCTGTTCGTTCTTGACCCGATGTTACGATCGCGTTTTGAGAATGGTGAGTAAGCAGCGTTATTGGAAGCTGTCGGAACGAGCTTCATGAAGCTTCAAGACGGTAGATATTAAAAGAATGTTCATGAGCACCGCTCTGTTGCCTAGCTGCTTTTCCACAATGTCACTACCGTAATTTTCGTCGATTTGCATTTCATCGTGACGTCTACCTTACACGTCTTTATTTTATTTTATTTTTTATTTTGTCGTCCTTTCATTACATTAAGGAACGACTGATTGGTTGCTCTAGGCAGGAAGTAATTTAATAGTTCAGTTATTCACTTATTCGTTCATTCATTCATGCTTTTAGTCATTAATTAATCGGTCGACTCTTTCATTCACTCTTTCATCAACACTTACAACACATTAAATGTACTGTGGCCTCGAAGAATGTTCACCAGATGGATCAATGATTTTTTTGTGACTGGCCTCCCAATGCAGGATTGCGACGTATACAAGTGGAAGCGTGGCACCTCGGAGAAAAGAAAACTGTCGTCAAGAGATGAGACCTCATCAACTTGATTTCCTGTTTTCGATGAACCTCTTGATTCCTCACCTATTCGAAACAGTTGAGAGGTTCATTTGCATTTATGACACATTGCAAGAAAATATTTAATAAGTGTGTTTATATCATGAAGCTGATATTCAGGCGAAAGTGCATACATCGTTCGCGGAGGTATTCCAGCTTATATGGAAGAAATTTTCAAAAACGGACCGGTCGTTGCGTCGTTTAAAACTTATGAAGATATTCATTATTACAAAAGTGGTACTATTTTAAACTTTAAAAGGACGCATACCAAAGAATAACATATGCTTGCAGGAGTTTATCAGCATCTGTGGGGTAAGCGACGCGGCGCTCATGCTGTCAGAGTGATTGGCTGGGGTATCGAAGATGGCGTACCGTATTGGCTTGTTACGAATTCTTGGAATACAACATGGGGCGAGAAAGGTACGTTTAAAAATTGATGCCTTTGGTGAAATGTGGGATGCTAACAAGAATGTATACAAGATTGCAATGGGTCCTATTTAACTTCTTTCTGCGGTAGTTGTTGCTGTTGCCATCGCCACCTGGGGTATCAGAGTAAACGATAGACTACCAAGATTAATGTCTGAGGAAACGATGTCCGTGGTCGTCGAACTAATGCTTAAAAGAGTATACCCTTACATCATAGCAAGTGGTCGAAGTTTGGCAACAGAATTGCAGGAAATGATTGAGCTGTTCAGTGTCGGCATTTGTTTCAAAGCCCATTTGTACATGCTTATAATGATGGCAATGGATAATACTGCTTAACACTGTTTCAATTACAGCTTCCAAAAATTCTTGTTCTTTAAACTTCTGCTTCTTATTGCGAAAATTGATTTCATTTTTCTATAGGCTTGTTCAAAATCCTAAGAGGAGCGAATGAATGTGGGATTGAAAATAAAATGGTGGCCGGAATGCCGAAGAAAAAATTCGCTTGATCAGTTACATCTCTCACATATACAAGAGTTTACCACTATTCTACATATTTAAATTTGTTTCGTTAATACAGTCAATATCAAATGAATGAAACAATAAAATAAAATACAGTAAATTTATTCAAAAAACGGTTTTTGGTACGACAGAATTTATATCAGATAGTAAAACGCTTTCGGTTTCCAAAGCAAAAACCATCATCAAGAAATTTCGCCAATAATGCAGTAATTCTAGAATTACGATAGACAAGTAAGAAAAATTTTAAGCAGCGAATGGCGTTCAGATTAAACGTAAGAAATATGACGCGGAATCGAAAGCAAAAGAAATACAAGATGGCTTGAAGCAAAACAGTTAAAAACTAAAAGTAGGACATTAGGCAACTCCAGGCTTATAGGTTATGTACAGGTTTCCTTTTTAAGCGAAAAATTCTAGGGTTTTTAAGCATGGAGTACAATTCGTCGTCTTTACAGTCAAGAACTGCTATTTCTTTGCTGATACAACTGTACTTTCATTCTAAAGAAACTCAGAAGTATCATATTTTCTAACGGGTTCCGACCGAAACCTTTTGGTATTCTGTATTCCATACCTTGAGGGGTCAATTGGCCGTTTTCGATATTAACCCTATCACTCTTAGCTCAGTAAATTATATCAGCCGATTTAGCTTTGTTAAGCGTAACTAAGGTATTTCAACTTCTTATGTGAAATGGGATCAAGCTATTCGTAGTTCTGCAAGTAAACCAGGTTTTGTTTTCAAAAGGTGATATTTAAAAACAAGGAAATATTAGAATTAAAGGTGATGTAGATGATAAATTTTTGCGCCAGCCATATTTCTGAACAGAAATTTTGAGTTGAAGTAAGAATGCAGGTATCAGCGGAGTATTCTATTTATAATAACTCGTCTATAATAGAATGACAGGATCAGTACAGTTTCTAGAACTCTAAAGTTCATGCTCATAAGCATAAAAAATGAAGTACTGAATAACGTAGTTGCTTTTCTCTTAAGTTGCAATATGACAAATCTGTCGATGTTTGCCGATCAGTTGTGTGATATAATCAATCTACTTAAATGTGACAGTTTCATAAATTTTGACTGTGTTGTTCTGTATTAACGTAAAAAAATATTGAAGTTTATTGAATTTTTTATGTTTCCACTACTCGATTAAAATTACTCGTAATTTTGTTTATTTACAGTTATAACCAATTCATTTTTATTTTTGACAAAATTACTACAAAAACAAAATATCAATGGAAGGATTTGCAAAAATTGCCAAATTAACTTAATTCATTCCTCATCAATCTACGCAAACGTTGATTTGCTGTCGACGAGCTGAAAGCCATTCGATGGTTTCAGAGGGAAAATCTTGCCTTTGCCAAATATTATGCAGCCCCAATATCCTTGAGCAGCCAGGGGCACAAAAAGCAGACAAATTTCACTAACAGTATGGTCACAGACCACATATGATTTTGAAAATTTATGTAGCTGCGTTGATGAAGGAAGACCTGTTCGACAGCCCACTAATAATGTTATGGTACAACACGTTGAAACTGACCAACATACTTAGATGGCACATATGGAACGGTTCGTGACTCCTATTCCTCGTTTTCGACTGAAAATAAATTAATATTTGTAACGTTTAGATACAATTAGGAATTACTCTTTGAATAGACGACGACTTGTTCACAGGTTTGGGAAAATATGTGCGAAAATACGGAAGAGAGCACCAAACTTGCGGAAGCGACAAGAAACGCTGATCCAGCAGTGCTAAACAAAATCAGCCGTGCCAACGATATCTGAGCCTAAACATCCACGTAAAACAGTTTACTGACTGACGAGAACAAAAACCTCAAATGAATATCCGTTGTGCCTTATTTGGAACCATGCACCTCGCGCCGAAGCATTGTTCTTCGCGAATGATATCACTTGTTGCATTTCTGGAGAAATGGTGCTGTCCAGAAGAAAATCACCCACATGAGTCATCTGCGAAATCGGAGCGTTAGAAGGTATCAATGTCCTGAGAAAAATCAGAGATGGCAACAATCAACAAAATTGTCATACACTAAATTTTACATGTACGGTTGCAGATTTGAGAAAATCTGCAAGCTGGCATGGCATTCCCAAACATCATTGAATTTTTTCGCACAATTACGAACTGAAGAAAGCAGGAAATTCGTTTTTTGCCCATTTGTCGCAGCTGAAGCAAAGTCAAATTACAGTTGACTGCTGATCAAACATAAATATAATCTCAAAAGAAATTATAAATTCAGAAATACGAACAGCAGTTATCGAAATTAATGGCTGGACGCAAAAATAGGTCTAAACAATCTAGCAACAAAAGAAAAAACTTATCTGTTTAGGCAACGCAACTGCAATCAGTATTTTATAAAAAACAATATAAAAGAAAACAAATAAAACAGCAAAAAAAACAAACAATCTAGCAGCAAGAATCATTATCGCCTTCAGTGCCATGAACGGAGATTGTAATTACAAAAGATTTATCATCCGATTCTAGTACTGTAGCCATTAGTTTAAGAAACCTCACAAATATAATTAATAATGAGGGTTAACAAAATTTCAACCCATTATATGTCTTTGTACGATATGATGCAGCAACCAGCATGCTGCCGTAGTACCGCAGCGTAGAGCGCACAGCAGCAGTAAACAAGAACATCCAACTTGGCTCGTGGATTTTATTTGAACATCGTGTCTTCAGCATCGTTCAATTCTTAGACACATTTAAAGGTTCTCATCACGTATGTAACTTGTCGAATTACAAAAACTCGTGACTGAATCCATCCAAAAATATGTACTGTCTGTACTTTGTAAAACACTATGCAAAGCGAGTCAAATTCAGAGGACTATTAATGTAAGATAACGAGTCTTTATGTAGCAAGTGAAGAAGACATCGACATAGGAGGTATTTGTCAATTGCAAGTGCTTAACAACCATACACCCCTGGCTTAATTAAATGACTCATGGGTATCAAAGGATAAAGGAATGGAATATGGATATCTAAGGATTAGAGCAACATACATTGGGAAACGACTTGTTAGTCAGCATGCTCATCATTCATGATGTATCATGAGATGGTATTTCTTAAGGAGGCCCCTAGGCATCTTAGAACAAAGCCATTCGTTTAGAGAAGCAGTCCGTTTATACATTAAAATGCACACGTTTGTTACTTTTTAAAGCACGTAAGCAGCAGCGCTTTTAATTATAACGAGAGGATGGCTC
>UZAM01012427.1:2020-13156 GCA_900618415.1 Soboliphyme baturini | reverse complement strand
AGCACTGTCTGACGCGTCTGCCTCCGCGACCCGAAAGGAGAAGCGGCGATGGAAGATGAAGATGAAAATACATAAGATATCATGAAGTTATGAATCTGATGATGTAATGGTCAATTGTTATCGCAATAATCGGACGTACCAGCTACTTAGGAATTTTATGCTGTAGAATATGCGGAGTATTATCTGCTGAAACAACCGCTAATGAGCGCAAGATGGCTCTAGAAAACAATGGGATGTTGGATACAATTGACACTGCAAGTGCTCGAATATCATGAACCCTCACCTCACTCGTCTATGAGCAAAGGTGCATTGCAATGTGCTATGAAATCAGGTCTTTGGGAAGTGTTTAATCATTTACCATTATGAATATCAACATATTGTTATTTCATGATTCCAGTTTAATTGAAGCGAATGCTCGTTGCATTCGGTATTAGTTTCTTGGCCAAATGGATGAAATTTATAAGACTGAATGCATATGAATTTTTTTATGTACCAGATGGTTATAAAAATAGTACTCCTCAGTTTAAAGTAAGATTCCCTGAGCACGAGCTTCAGCATTATCGTAAAATTACCGTTATTATTAATTATTATTTGTCGTAAAAACGGCAACTCTGTGAATCTAGTTTAACAGGTAACGAACTTTGAGATATAGCCAAAGTTAGACAGCAGGGGCGCTTGGAATGTCTTAAAATTACGCGAATTCCAGTCCCACTTATAAACTGTGTACGTAATAGGTCAAATTAGGTTGTCATTCCAATTTGACCAATTAAACTACATTTTGAGAGAACTTCGTTCTGCAGTGTCATCTGTACAGGAATTATGTGTTATTGGTGAGAAGTTCGATTCTTCGAGATTCCTGCTGTGCTCTGCTGTCTTTACTGGGTAACGACAGAGTTCTTTTGTCATATTATTTTGCTCTTATTCGTCGTCTGCATTTTTCCTTTCCTCCTCAGCATGATACGTTTATTTCTTGACATGCATATTGCCCTTTGCAGCTTTCTGCGTCATTGAAAGACCTATTCAATGCTACTCAGGCAATCGTGAATCTAATTTGGGAAGGTTAACAAATTCCAGTTTTGCGCCGACATTATACGAAGCTTTCGCCCTCAATACGAATAAGTTACATGGTTATCATTCTTGCTGTTTATAGTTGACAGGGTGAAAAAGGATCGGTAGAATCATTTTACCTCACCACACTCATTCTTCCTTAGTACATTCAATTCTCACTACTTCAAGGGAATAACAAATGTGAAAATGGAACAAATGGTTCTAGATATATTGCGTTATAGGTTGGAAGTTTGTCGATCTCCCGTTCGATTTCATCACGCGCTATATTTGTTTTATCTTGAGTTCATGACGTGGCGCTACTCTTTTCTTCGGTGTTTTCTGGCGAATGTGCCTTCGTTACGAAGCTACGTGTTAAGAACATGGATGATCACTTGTTGCCGTCCGACGGCCTTGTGGTCGTAGGCCTGTATTTTAAGGAACAAAACTTACCGCGGAGGAAAATTTCTGATTTGAATATTGCCCTTTTAGATTTAAGAGTCAGATAATTGTAAAAACTACTAGGTAGTTGCTGGGGTTATGTTTTATCTGCATATTCGTCTAAGGACAGTGGCAAAATTAGTTAGTGTTCTGAAGCACAGCTGCCCAGCTCAACTCAGATATTCAGCCCTGCATCCAATTTACTGCAGGATCTCAAATACTATGCTGCTGATGTATTTAAATGGTCCAGCTAGGAGACTAAAGCAAGAAGGTGGTGCTCTTATGCTGTGCAACGCCGGTATCAAAAACTGAATTGTAATGATTGCCAGCGGATTTGGAAAGCTGCAAATGTGGTAGTTATCCGGAAGCGCCAAGAATAGGCTTAGCTACAGGCTTAGAATCATATATATATGGTACCAATAAAGAGGTGGTGCACCCTCGTAGCTCGACGTTCGTTTAATGCCATGGCTTTAGACAGTGTAGGGCCATCACTAACGACCTGCATTTACGTCACAAATCCGGACAGTAAAAGGGTCGCTGTATAGAAAACCAGATCTGATGATGAAACCATACGTCACGCTAACATTCTCAAGTATCTTACCAGTCAGTATTGATTTTGAATCGAATCAATAAACGATTTCTGTGCCTAGTTCATTCAATAGTCATACAACGGCATTGAAAATTTGCAATTATGGCAGTAACAAGCGACCGTTAATAGGCTACAGCAACTCACATGCTTTAATTTAATGCAGTAAAAATGGATGGATAGAGATTAAGGAGACGCAGTTCTGATGGCTGAGGATTTGCTCCACTGATGCCCGGAATCCTTTACGAAGTGTCAGTGTTTGGAAGTGGGCACGAGTTTCCCGTAGCATTTGACTTTAGTCATGTCTGGCTGAAATCGCTACCTGAAATTCGCCACAGAACAATGCCACTTGGCCTGTTGGAGGTTAAGGGTTATTCATTTCCATACAGTTTCCTCGCGGGTAACTGAATGTTTGATATTTCGGTGTTCAGGTCCACACCGACGAAACGCGTTGCGGCAGATGGCAGCATGGTCCATTACCTACTTTTCCACTTCCGTTACCATTTAGATGTAATTAGATCACGGATGCGATGCGTACACACATCGTACACATGGATACATGGAGAAGATCAAGGGATTTATAACGAACGCCGTCTTTGTTTGCAATCTCTTGGTTCATGCTGCAGTCTCGGGAACGTCTCCACCGGCAGCATGAAAAATTGATGCTTCGATTTACTCGTTCGTTCATCACTGATGCGTTCATTAAATCATCTGGACTACTTGTAACGGAAATATAAACAGCAGGATATTTCAGCAATGATTTTAAACAGTTCGCCTTCAACTTCGCCACGGTATACTGTGCAGCACAGCATAAACTGATTTTCAGATCCGCTATACTGTACATATTTGATTGGCTGTGTATGTGCATGTACTTAATTTGCTCTATTGTTCGTTTCGAATGGCATCGAGATAGAAAATCAGAGAGCGAATTTCTACTTCATTGAAAATCTGCTTTCCAAATCGCACCGTGCACAATATTACATGGTCATTGACTGACGTTGCTAGTCATTCCAGATTCAGGGGCCTCTTCTGGATCCTGTCTCTAGCAGAAGTCTGGCCTTAAACCTCGGAGGTATCGGGTTAGAATTCAAACTAAGAACACTCTTTCTCGGCGTTGCGAATTTCCTTTCGCCACAAATTTACCCTACGCTGCCCCAGTGCAACCAACCGAGAAGCGGATAGCTAGTCACTGACTTGCAAACAATGGGGATAGCTTGGTATTCTGGCGTGTAGTCATAAAAGAATGGATGAAATATGCAGCCCCTTTTCTGGCTGCGTTTCTTTTTGACCACTGAAGAGCTGACGATCCAGTTTCGTAATCAACACAGTGTATGGCCCAGAAAAAACTCATCCGCGGTATGGAAACTTCCACAGATTTCTGTGTAAAGTCTTGTGTAATACTTTGGTTCTGATTGAACATTTTAGGTAATGAACTGGTGTACAAACAAATCAGCAGATCATGGAGACGTGGAACGGTGAATAATTCATTATGCCCAAGTATTTTACTTCTGTTTGATGCAGGAGTTCAATTTTCATAGTAATCTCCTGTCGCATGCATATAGCTGCACATTGAATACTATGAGTTATGAAAGGGCACCTGGTCAACTTAGTGGACTCGAGGTCAAAATGAAAAAAACAGGACTGTTATACCTTCTTCACTGGTGCGTGATAATCGTTCATGGCTTCTAGCGTCTTAAGAAAGCACGAATGATGAGAGATCACTGATGAATTTAATGCTTGCTGCCGGTTGTTTAGTCATGCAGTTCAAAATAGAAGCCAAATAACATTTGAAAGCGGTAAACTTAGAACAAATACCAGGCTAGTTTCCAAGATTGATGACAGTTTATATGAGATATTTGTTCATGCAGTGACAGCACAGCGCAAAATTCACTTATGGTCCATTAAGTACAGCTAAAATATTAGGTTTCTCTGGCAAAAAAAGACTATTGACATTTCAGACGCATTTTCCTTATTATTCATTTCTATAACGCAGGACGTTTTCCGAGAAATGCTTCTGATATACAAACTGAATCTTAGTTAGAGGTTTGACGAGTTCTGATTAATTTTCGATATTACATTAATACGTTGTGGGGTTGTACACCCAATGTCGAATTGATTGCTCTGGGGTGACAAAGACAGAGTAGTGGTGTGAGACCATGAATCATAAAAAATACCTATGCACCGATCTTGCTTTCTCCTGTACCCACGAAGACTGGTTGTTGAAGGATTGAGTGCGATCAGGACACAAGCAGGAGAAATATAGTTCATTCGAAGGATAGCTGGTTTGACGAGGCTCAGGAACACTCACCAAATACCGTCGATTTTATAGTCGTTCATTTCCAGACCGGGCAGCACAATTGCGATGGTATGTGTGTGTGCGCAGGACTCGCAAAAGCCATCTGGCGAAGGGAAAATCAATGGCAAGATGACGCGAGTACATCAGATAGACTGTTTGTGATGTTGCGTTATGGGATTGGATTTGATATTTTCTTCTCTTGAATAAAAAGCCCGATACAATTTGAAAAAAGCCGTTAACCTGCGGCTCTGTCGACTCCAATGAAAATGGACGGATGGGAAAAGCGTTCAGTGAAATTGCCAGAGGATCAGTTTATGTGAGTGATGAGTTAAAATTGTTGCATTTCCCACGACTCTGATAGACGCTTCCTTTTGTGATACCTACTTCGTCGGATATGTTTCTAAACCGAGAGCCGTTTCTTTGTCTATTTTCTCAAATGACTCACCAGCGACATCGACTGACATGTTCCATGGGTATGTTGAACCTGCGGCATGATTTGTCGGACAAACGAGCGGACCGGCTGCAACGGCGACGACAGAGCGAAAAGCTATTTTTTGAATAGTCTACTGTAGCCGGAGAAAAATCCTCAAGGGCTTGAGGCGTTCGAGATTTGGAGCGAGCGGCCCTCTTAATTAGCAAACACTCACTCGTTCGACAGTGCCTAACAACAACTATTCGTGAGCGCCCCTCAGCGCTAGTTGGTCCGCCCAACGATGACTCAATTCACGTGAGGAAAGTAGATTCGAAACTGGTCTGCGCCTCCGACGTCTTCGTCGCTCGCTTCCACAGCAGAACACCGGGTTCGGAGGCGAACTGCGACAGTAGCTTCAGTTCATGTGATTAACCCAGTTCGATTCGATCTAACTGGACCGGACTGCCGCTGAAGTTATCGACGTCGCCGCAAAGTCCGTCAGACGTCCTGCATCGAAGTGGCTGTGGTCCACCTATCCGATCGACCCCTGCTTGGCCTCCCGATGGACGTTACGAACTCAAAGTTACGCCTGTAAGCTGAACGATCGTCACCAGAAGCTAAGCAAGAACTGAGCAGCTGGCAACGACAACCGAAGTCAAAGGTAAAGATTTCCGTTTGCCCAGCATTGTTGTTCTTCTGAGTCACTGAAAATCGACGGGTAATTACGCGTCGCCTCATATGAGTGACTTTCGACTCTGTTGATCATTCAGCCTTGAACATGAGATGCAGCGAGTACCGGAATTTTGAGCAGCCGACAGGACTGATGAGCATCTCAAGCGAGATGGCTCTTTTTCTACAAGGCATATGTCATCACCAACGCTCTTGTAGTTTACCTACAGCAAGAAGGAATTTCATCATAAATACCCCTTCAAAAGGAAAGAAAAGAAAAATGAGATTCACATCTGTTGGAATATCGGCCTTCCTTTCACTTCCATGATGCGACCATTTCTGGCGTGCTTTTTCCAGAAAGTTAGTGGGGCGCTGATCTACCTTTCTGTGCAACCAGCCAAGATTACGTTACACTGTAAAATCAGAGTTGACACCAGTTATTTTGCAAGCATAGCATTTTGCACATATCTTCCAAAAGAATGATACACTTACCAACCCTGGAGGGTAGAAAGGCGAATGACCGACCAGGACTCGAACACGGGACCTCGCTTTGTTAAAGCAGCAACCGTAGTCTAAAGCAGTGTGTAAAAAAATCATTCATTTGCTCCAGCAAATTCGTGCTCCAAGACAAATATTGCTCCTACGCCAGAATCGAATTCGACCTCCTTGATACTGTAACACCAAGCAGCCTTCCCATCTTCGTGACCAATGCCCTGATGGAGGAGGCAGTGGTGCAAAGAGTTAGTAGTTTTGCTCTTTCGAGATATCGGACCCAAATCTTATGAGATAGGTAAATTTTCCTGTTAACTGCTAATTCTCTGGGGCAAAATATTCATCACATTATGCTTCGCTGCGTTTTGTAGAAAGAGATAGATTGATTGCCGAGCACCTGCCAACAATAGCGTCGTGGTAGTGTTCTAGTGTATTCACATCAGAACATGTAAGACTTAATGCAGATGTGCCCCTTACGATTGCAGTTCACTCTTACCCACCTGATCATTGATTAAAACATACTATAGTGGCTTAACCACGAAAAATAAAGACAGCAATTAGATAGAAATGGGACGTTTGTGACGGTCTGAATATCATTCTCCTGTGCATTCGTGTCGTCGCAGGGCTGATACTTGTTGCGGAGCCATGGGGCAGAAGTGCCATATCTTTTTTCAAATAAGTGTTTTTGAAATACATGGGCTTCCATAATGTAAATGAATAGCCATGATACTTGTTTATCTACTCAAACCAATAATCGAGCTATTTAGCCGAGATTCAAACCCCAATCTTTCTTCTGCGGGTTCAACGCTCCACCGACTGTTCAGTTGTCTTTTTCGTACTGTAAAATGGAATTGATTTGCATGTTCCACTGATTAGTTAATTAGTCATGACGCATACCGTAAGGAGCAGAGCGGACAAACGGCATAAAATTAATCTGTCCTCGGTTGCCCATACAATACGTCTGTCAAATACCCAGTTATTTTCAATATCAGTAATACGATAAAAGCACAATCGTCCACTGTCAAGCGAGTAGTACCATTTCATTTGCTTATTCTCCCTTTAGGGACAGATAATGTCCCTCATGCTGTTTCCTTGCTGTGTTTCTGTGTGCAACAAATACTGTAAGAATTTCGAACGATAATGATGAAAAGATTTTCCTGTTCGAAGATGAGGAATTCTTAGGTATGAAGAAGTGACAATAAATATAAATTAATCGCTGCACCCATGATAGGCTCCTTCTCTGTTAAACATATTGGGAAAAGATTGCTTAATGAAAATGATTTTTTGAATCTTTGTAGACTCCCTTTCACGATACTTTTACTGAAAATACTGCGTTTTTCATATTACTTTTGCTGATGCAAATCTAACGTTTTATGTTATATGTGGGTTTGGAATCCTTTCGTCAGTTAATACGTTACGATAAAACTACCAGCAAAGCGGACCCATGCTATACGTTTTTGTATGCCTTAACTTTGAAGACAAAACTTCGAAAGAAGTTAAGCAGCAAGCGCTCAAATTCTATCGTAACGGCATGCCTGATAAAATCTAAAACAGATCAATGCTTGCTTGACGAATCTATGACAGAAACGCATAACAGGTTTCCGGAAATCTGAATATCTTGTTCTTTCAAATATCCTGAATCCATTGTTTTGTCTTTTGTACTTTAGCAACTGTCCTTCAAGCAAGCTCTCAAAACTATTCATCATGTCTTCACATTCTAAAACTTAGCAAGCATTTCGGCACTGAAGTACACTAATTAGTTTTTGCACTAATTAGTTGATTAAACTTTACTGACTGAATGGACGAGGCGCGCGCGGCCACACCCTACATGCTCACATGTACTTCAACTTTTCTAGTATCAGAAACAGGTCGCAAAAGTGGTTGCTGTCGTTTCCTCCGAACATATTTTGGAGTACAACAACGTAGGCATGGCAGTCAGATAGATTTTTGTTGTCGACAACTTTCTGTGCTTGGCGATAATCCTCCAAAATATTTCATAGATGTTTCGATTTCGGACCATGGCTGATTTAGTGGAACTTGACGCTACTTGAATCAAACTTTAGTTGGGCTTTTACTAATCTTTGTCAAATCTGTTTGACAAAATTCCAATTTATTAAACCGTTTGAAGTTAAATTACGAAAAATTGCGTCAAAGAAGTACCTTGATAGAGTTGCAATATATTACTTTTTAACTATTGATGCTTCATTGTGGACGTAAAGTGAGTAAAACCGATTATTCTGATTGAAGCTGCTAAATCGAAAACGTCAGCTTCTATTCGAACGTTCATTTTATAATGAAGACAATTATATTATTTTCTTGAGGATATGCATGCAACCGATGGTTCTTAATTTTTCCCGGCTTTCCAATCGTTTGCGCTTGTTCGCGTGACTTGATCTGAACCACCAACACTGAGAAATTAGTTCCTAACGAAGCTTCGCTAATTATACTATTCGACTAATTATAAATTTTAGCGATTCGCCCCAGCAGTTGTAGAATATACATTTACGGAAACGTTTTCCTTGCATGTTAGAGTGCACCTAGGTCATTAGGCACGGTCCATGACATTAAAGTAAAATCAGTTCCATAACGATTTGCTTTTGAAAGGAAAAAGAGGGATTTTAACTGTTGGAATGTTTACCTTTCTTGTGCTTTCATGATGGGGCCGACGAACAACTGCCTGTCGACTGAACAACCCAAATCTGAAGCAGCGCGTTGTGAATTCATTGCATCAGGGAACTCATGGCTATGACAACGATGTCTCTCCGTCAGAATCGAACCCAGAAGCCCCGGAAATCGAAGTCGATCTTAGAGGCACTATGCTTCCACACCACACTGTTTTCCGCTTGTAAACCGCTGAGAGTCGAATTGCATACCTATCATCGCGATGTTCGTGAGAACGATTGCGACCTTAAATACAAATTTTGAGACACCTGACAGTTTGAACGAAGAAAGAATGATCAAATAACTTCAGAAAATTATTTTATGCATTAAAATTTTTACAATTCAAATTCTCAGCTTCGTTCCCCTCAGTGTCCTTTCCATTTTAAATACATCCGGCTGAATGGTGATACAGAGTGACGCAAATCTTGATGAATGTCTGAAAACATCATAATCCATTTGTGAACGTATGTTTTCATGTTCAGATGCATGATGCTTGTTCATCTGAAGTATTTTTGGCATAGCGGCATTCTGGTCGCCTTCACTGCTCATTAAATAATAAAGGAGTTCAGTGGTTCATGAGATTATTAAGTTTTGTAATAGATGTAGAAGCGGGCAAGTCTACGAACATTGTAACCTAACTCTCTAGTTCCATAGAACCGCAATTGAGCTAATGAGGTGTGATTCTTGGTGGCCAGCGAGAACTGAGTTATCTCCCGCGGTGTTTCTACCAGAGTTAATCGATAGATGAATAACTGTTTCAAGAGTGGAATTCTCAGCTGCATCATTCCACGCTCTTTATTGCATAGATACATTTAAGCTAACCACTGACCGTCGAATTTGAGCATTTGCGGTGATAAACCCATCATTTTGCTGGCTTGAGTGATATATTGGTAGGTACAAACGATGCTTCGCAGTTACTATTCCATACATTCTACTACATAAATCTAAAAAGTATGAATCCGTACGCCGAAGTTTGTCAACTGACGAATTACTCATTCAGTTCAAGATTTTCTTCCGGGTACATATAAGGATCATGCTTATCTATACAATACTCCCATGGGGCAATATTGGAAGAAACGCTTAAAAAATACGAAAATTCTGCCTAAGACACGGTATCGCAAAGGATTACAATTTTCGCGAACAGATTGGTAATCTAATTCGATGGATTTGGTGCAAGATGTTCCTCCTATAGAAATCAAACGTAGTGGAAGTTATTCGAATGAAAAACAAAGGATCGAAGGGTCAGAACGACAATTTACTTAAATATTGGGAGTGCATCAGCACGGAACGGAGAAGATATGTGAGTATTTGACTTTGGTTAATACCGAAGTCAGATACTCGACAGACAAAGCGGCGTCGTTTAACGTTTAACGCTTAACGTTTAATTCCAGGAGGTTAGGGTTAGATTGACACCCTTGTTTAAACTAATACTCATAGCAACTTCAGTCTTAAGGTGAATCAGTAAATGTTCCTTAATCATTTAATAAAACCGTTTTGATCATTTGTCTGAGGTCTTAGAGAATGTCACCGTTATTTTCTTCCCTTATCATCCTTCCCTCACATCAGAATTTTTGGTAATAATTACTGAGAAATACTACTTTCAATTCGATAAATGAGTACTACTCTGTGATAGGAAAACAGGACATCATGCAGTATGTTTGCCGCATACCCGCTGCCGACTCTGCCTTCAAATTAATGGCATTCATGAGACACAAATGGATGTTGAGTCTAGCCACCATTAACTTTACTGAAAGCGTGCCAAAATGACCTCATCATGAAAGTGTGAGTAAGACCAACATTCCAACGGTTATAAACTTTCTTTTCCTTCCCGAACGAAACGACACCGCATAACGTAACATTACATCTGCCTCTGTTGAATAAATATGCCGAAATACGTAATGAAACGTAAATGAGTATTAATATATTTTACCTGAACTTTCGATGTTCCGCCATTCTTGACACAAATGCGGCTAGAAAAGACGATGAAACTTGATAAGATAATATTGAAATTAGTGATAAAGAAGCGAAAGCTATTAGATGCTATTAAATATTAGATAATTATTAGTACGCTCTGACACCACAGGAGCTAAAATACAATTGAGCAGTGGTCCGTTCAAATGTCCTCCAGGCAACAAGGTCCAGGTGGTGGTGCAATACGCCCTGAAATCTGGTCATGGAACCAGTCATGCTTATACATGATATCTTCATGACGACGAGATGAGTATGGCTAGAAACGTTGGTGGTTTCTGTAAGAACGTCAAGCGGAGCAAGCCCTTAAGCAGCATGAAAACCATCACTTACATTAATTAAAAACAATTATTTGATAATGCATAACTTCTCCATTAGCACTAAGTTTCAGCACCTGTTGCGCCGCAAAAAATGCCAAAAAAACGACATTGCAATGCAGTGTTTCGTAAGAACTTTGCCAGGCGATTCAGTTCGATATTCTATCTGAAATTTTATACTCGGTCAGTTGTTTTTAAATGTCCCCAGTAAATGTTTTCTGGGCGTTTCTTTTAGCATTCTGCAAGGTTG
>UZAM01012414.1:1003-13191 GCA_900618415.1 Soboliphyme baturini | reverse complement strand
GCATCGCAGAGGAAATGGTAAAGCCAAAATATAAGTAGATATATAGACTGGTTATGCACTCTTTAGTAACCATTCGGTTAATCAGCAGACTCAGAAAACAGCAGAACAAAGTTAAAATTTACTTAGTTGATTGCGCACTTTTATCAAACTGACAGGTATCACGATATTCTCTGAAGCACGCACTCTCAAAGCAGTATGTAAAACTAAGCGACTGCTACATCCGGTTTGCTTCTCTCCTACTGATATTCATTTGTCCACCTCGAAGGAGATAAAATGATTGATCTGTCTGAGGCTTAAATCAGAGATCTTTCGATTGCTAGGCTGGTACCCTATCATCTGAACTAGCCTGAGTTTGAACCATCGCTTACCCTTAATCGTTCATGAAACTGACTTCTTTCAATTAATTTTAACTAAGGAGGCAGCTCTGTATTCCTCCCTTCGCCTCTAAACGTTTATCCGTACATCAGCGTGATACACCCGAGTTTAATGAGTGTTTATAATCGGTTTGTGCTTTGTTGTGCTCTAATTTATGCTGTGTCTATTAATCGTTTGGCTCAACAGTGACAGACGCTCTTCGCTGCTGCCATCCATTTCGTGAGAAAATACTGGAGGATTATTTTTGCCTTCTTTGTGCTTCCTCATTCAAATAACTTGTTAACCAAACAACGAGTGCACGTAGTTCTTTTCTTCAGTAAATCCATATAATGCATGATTTTGATACGCGTATTCTTAACTGGTTAATCACCGATCAGGATCCTCTTAACATGTTAGATATCGGGAAATGCTGTATGGACCCTCTGGAATAGTGATGAACTAGTCTAACCGGACTCATCACTATTAAACTTAATCATATTAGATTCAGGCTGTGGCAGATTGGACGAATAGCTTGCTTTGCTGTTTGTGTTGAATTCAAATCCCATGCGCAATGTAAATGTTTTGTAATTGTCAGTTTCCCTTAGTAAATAATTAGCTGAACTGTGCTTTGGTTTAGCCACCCGAGAAACAGATAGGAAGAGTTGCGAACAATTGAGACAGTGTTACTTTGGCATGATGATGCCAGATCGTGGGAAACTTTTGAATGTGCTATCCGTTGAGTTCGCCTTTACTTATTTGATTACTGACAGAAGAAGTGTAAACCGTAAATTAAAGAAATTATAATTCGCCATTTATAAGTCACTGTTTGTCTTTAGCTTTAGGGTACTTGAGTATTATTTGGTGATTGCCATTGTCGTCAGAAATTTTACGCTGAATAAAGGTGACAGCAATTTTCGTTTATTGTACGAAAGATTTTCTGCCTCATCTGCAGCTCATGTTCACAAGCTCCAACACAGCGTCTTTTTTCTAATAACGATTTACTATTTTAAACTGATTATGTTTCTGGATTTTTAAATAAATCGCTCTGGCTACATCACTGGTTATTTGGAGTCTGTTGCAGCCTGCTTTTACTCCGTGTGCTTATATACAGTCGTTGAATCTTTAGCGGATAGCCAATCGAATGGAAAAGAGTTCAGATATGAAATGGACACAGGGCAGTTGGAACGTGTTACTCACGTTTCTCGACTTTTTGTGCCCTTGTTCGTCGAAACTGGAGATCTCGTTTATGTTGTACGATGCGAAAGAAGGAAATTTTATTTCGTGAGTTGGCGGTTTCTTCTGCTGTCTGTTACACGTGAATTTCAGGGAGTGTTTTACGATTATTTTACCTTACTTCACGAAGCACGTAGACGGGGACACAACGCGAAACAGTGCCATTGGAAACCAGGATCAGCGAATCTTGTTTACGGTATGGTATTCCATGGTGATATTTGAAGCACCGGAGGATTTCAGGATTTGGGCACTAAGGATCTGGAGCGCGAACATCTATTCCTACTATGCAGGGTCGTAAAAGTTGGTGAGTAGATCTGCAATGAACAGTTTTTTATTATTTGATTCCTTGCCTTTCAAGGACCTCTGGAACCGAAGGAAACACTGGGCGGCCGAAGAGGGGCGAGCTCTACTGCTGTCAGGCAGATGTATGGAATTGGGCTTTTGAACCTGTCTGAATTTCTCAAAACGAAGCAGTTCCTCTTTCCCCGAACGGGCCCGTTTTATTCGTCAAAAAATATAGGTTTACCTGAAGACTCAGAAGAGAAACAAACCTTCGTCACTCTCTATTCGTAAGTTTCGCTATGTATTGTAATACTGTTTTCAGTATCGCAATAACATTTTTTAAGTTTGACATCTTTTTGAGCCACACTGAAGTAAAGAATGCAGAGAGCAGAGAAGTACAAAATGTTTTTGATAGAAAAATATTATCTAATTTTTGATACAAACGATTCGTTTATTCGTTTTCAAGACGCACTCAGCTTCAGGAGGCCACTGATATAATCCCGGTGCCCGCCAAGCAGATAAGATTAGTGGTTTTGATACTTTGTCACGACACTGGTAAGTCATCCTTGTTAGGGAGCTGTCGAGTGAACGTTCTGTCCCTGGACCGTTTTCTCGGTAACTGTTAGGTGTATGCCTTGCGAGTTTCCGTTTTGACATGCACATTACATCTTGAAAGCACTGCAACTGGCATCTCCTGACCAGAAGAAGGAACGGCTTCGAGGATACCTCAAACTTCGTCGAGTTTTATCACACTAGTGGATGGCAGTTTGAGATAAATTTCATAATCTTATCACTGGATGCCTTTTATTTTCCGTGATATAATTACTGAAATTAGCGTCGAACGTGTTACAAGATCCTACATATTTCAGTAGTAGACTTACTTCTTTTCAGTTCATTTTATTCGTGGAATTTTTCACTTTGCATTGCACCGTTCTTGAAGAGAAGAGATTCTGAAGTTGAGGATTATGTCCTAAAGGACTAGAGCAGTAACAACTTCGAGAATTCCGCTGCATTTAACACAATGAATGCATGAGCGATATACTATCAATCCACTCATGTAGTTACGCAGTGAAAAGTTACTTTCCGCAGCTCTTTTTCTGCATCTTCCATGACCGCTTCTCCTTTCGGGTCGTGAAGGCAGACACGCCAGACCGTGCTACCAACGTTTCTGATCCAATGCCAGGGTCAGCCTCAGCTGAATCCAGTTTGAGTCTGGAGCAGACTGCTTCCATATATTTGCACCAGGTTAATCTTGCCCCTCCCCTGGGCCTTCTACCGGTCAGTTTGGCAAGAAACAGTTGCTTAGCTTTCCTTTCCGAAGGTATTCACAGCATGTGTCCAAAACGTCGAAGCGTGACTTCTCAGTCTATAAAAACAGCGAATGTACACCAAGGCTCTCCCAGATATCAGTATTCCGGGCCATATCGAGACGCGTAAGGCCAGCGACTCGCCTCAGAAAGCGCATTTCAGCAGCTTGTACCCGGGTTCGAAGCTTTTCAGTAATCGTCCACGACTCTTGACCGTAGGTGAGCATTGGGATCGACCTGGACACCGAGAGTTTATTCTTCAGACTAGCTCTGCTTTAGTCACCATTGTTCGGGCTCGTTCACGCAGAACGCCACTGGTTACTGCAGTTCGTCGGTCGATCTGTTCCTCAAATTTTTCATTAAAACCTAGTTGACCGGCTGGCAGAGAGCGATGACCAGGTTCTGCTCGCCGATTCTTCTTCGTAGTCTGCCTCTCTCCCCCAACAGTTGGCGGTATAATTTTCGATGACCTCAACGCCATTATTGACAGGTGGCGAACTTTTACCTAGACCTCGTCAGGTCTTCAACCCTCCTCCTTTCTGAACTAGGCTTTTTACCGCCAACGGCGGTAGTTTTCGCAGTTCATATTAGTGAGAATTTTGAATTTTTGTACAGTGCGTATTACGTTTCACATTGTACATTGTTAGTCCTTCAAGCTGTTAATTCATCGATGAATCATCACCGGAGCTTTTATATTTTACGTTAAGTTAGGGCGTATAATAAGTCTGTTGACGATAGTAATGAAAATTACTTTACCCTTGGCTGTATTCATCGATAACAACAAAAAATCAATTTGATATGCTGAGCAGGTGTGTAGTTTCTTGCAGTACAGAGAAGGAGAGTTAGAGGTAGGTGGAATTTGATTCACTCGCATATTTGATTAATCAACGTAGAATCAGGATAGTTGCCTAGCGTGATCTAACGACTTAGGTATATAACTATGTAACATAGCATTGCATACTTTTTGCTTAGTTTTTGAATGTTGACCATGAAGACTTTCCAATGCTGGCTAGATCGATTCAAGATTTCACCGTAGTTAAGAAACGGTGACAGTGCCAGCTGACTGAATGATAGGATTCACTTGTTTCACTGTGGATCTACGTCAATCACTCAAAATTGTTTACTACGTTTTCACAGAATGTTCTGAATGTGCCCTTATCTTGTAGTATCTCAATATATATTTTGACTTGCTGTTACTGCCTTGGTGCATCGCTCCTTTGCTTTTGAAATTCCAGGGCAATTTAATATAATTTTTGCCATTCATCGCAACGCAGTCATTCCGTGGGAGTCTTATTAGGCTGACTTTCCAATTATTTTTAGCTGATTCCCTGACTCATGATCACTATCTATGAATTTCCTTTGGGGTGGGAATAGGGAAGAATTAATGTGCACTTGTCTGCGCCTGCTTTTAAAATATATTTATTTCCATGTGAGTTCACCGAATGTTAAACTTTCCTAGGGCTTATTGATGTGATTAGTTTTTGTTGAGCTTCCTTAAAATTTTTCTTTTTTATAACGTAAGTGTTTAGAATGCAAATTTTTCTATAATACAACCCATGTTCTCATCATTTCGCGGCATATTTTCTATAGACCATACTTAGACCAGCACTATTTGCCTTTCAGCCTATCCTGTAATTTCTGCTAGCCCGAGTTTTCGAGAAAAGTAGACATAAATAATATAAATTGCAGTCACATATTTTGCTCGCACATTCTTCTCACTAATTCAGCACTATGAAGTGACATCAATCGGTTGCAAGCCCTTATTTTCTTTTTCTCAGTTTGAGATCATCCATCAGAGGCGCATCAGCACGTTTCTGCTACATGTTTTTCACCATCTCTGACTGCATTAACTGTTAACTCGCTAGGCAGAAAACGTCAGCAGGAACTGCAGCAGATATCAGATACACGTTGCATAATTGATGAATACAGTTTAAGGTCCCATTTCATTGTCAGGCTAATGATAATCGTATATCTTCAGGTGTGAATTACACGGTACGCTGTTTTTTTTAACGATGGATTTTATTGTATAGCTGACGTACCTCCTTTAAGTTTTCTTAATTTCTTTAGATTACAGGATGAGTCCGTCGACCAACTGGTGAAGAAGCTGACGGAATCGAACTACACCGAAAGTGACGGTGATTTGAGAAGTCAGGGATTGTATCTTTCGGTTCAGTTTCTTTGTGGAAATTTTGACGAAGTAGTTTTTTGCATTTTCGCGAAGTAGTCCAGTCCATAAGTTTATTGATTTTTTTCATTAGGTGAAAAACACCTACGCACATCTTTTCACACCGATGCCGGCGTTGATCCGAAAAATGGGTTTTCCCGAAGTGATTTTCAGAGGTAAGCCTTATAAAATTTAAATGTACATGAATGTGTTTTCCGTGGCCGTAATTTTTATCTTAACTGTTCTTTTGATTGATCCGCATTGTTCATATTCTAATGTCAGTGACCTCATCGCGATATCAGACAACTATTAAAGAAGAAGATTGTATGGTCAAATGCAGTTTTCTCTGTACTGTCGAACAGCTGCGGTACTTCATAAACTCTGAAACTCTTAAAGAAGACACGCTAACGGCGACTGGCGGAATTCTTTATGCTTTAATTCTTTAAGAAAATTATGGCTATTCCGGACTAAACGACCATGCCCTGCGGGTTGTATTAATACAGGGAATGTTGAAAACTCGTGATCAAACCGCCTATTCTGATTAGATGTTGACTTGTAAACAGAACGAGTCGAGGTATAAACGATCTTTGATGATTGCTTTCAGTTATTGGTGATTAAATTAACGTTTTTTCACGACTTCGGTAATCAGGAATAGAAAATTTGAGAATAAAATCATTGCCAGATTTCGCAAATATAAATGAATGCATTAAATTACGGGGGTGCTTCCAGAAGGATTTGCAAAACAGCTGTTACTTGCTCAAGAGACTGTGCGAAGAAGCCAGGGAGGGACCAAGAATAAGCTGTTACAGGTACCTCGAAGGACTCTGCTCCAAACTCGGGTTATTTTTTGCCGAAGCTCAAATGCTGGCACAGTATCAGGACTGTTGGAGACACTGTCTGATGTCGATGCCTCCGTTACCCAAAAGGATAAGGGGTGATCGAAAGTCACTCACTGCCTTATATCCATATATATATTTTATGCTTATATTTTATTGATATATTTGACCATTTCTATGTAAACTTTCTTGTACTGTTTTTTTCAAGATCATTTTTATTCAGAATAGAGCCCACTAAACGTTCGTTGCACGGTAATATGCCTGTCCTAAAGAAGTTGAGACACTGGACTTTAGGACATACAAGGAGATGAGTTCGTACTACCTGTTTCTTTCATTGTATTCGGTCCTAAGTTCGCATAGCTAAATTTGCTACGTTTAAGCTATAAACGAGTAGTCGTCTCCAGTATATAGCAGTGACGTCATGAATCAAGAAATCTATTGATCCTGATAATCATTTCCCTGCTGTCCTAGTGTTTGGGGTAGGGGAGTTGTACAGCAACGATAATGGCGTCGATCAGTAAAACTGACCCTGTTGTCTGCTCTCGACGACAAAAGTCTTCGTGAACCTGAACATAAGTAATAATATAATCCAGTCAACTCACGCATACGTGTCTCGACAATGACAAATATCAGCGGTGATGCTGACTACAAGTATTGTAGTTTGATGCGACGTTTTGGCAGCCTTCGGGCCTACGGGGCTGATGAATGGACGATACGCATTCAGCTCTTGTTTTGAGGAGATGAGCTATTTTGGCAACTTGTACTTAATATCATTATTTTTGTCTGAATGAACGTTGCCAGTTTTCATTATCAGTTGAATCACAACATGTTATCGAATCAGCAATCCAATCTTATGTAATAACCAAGAAATATTTACTTCTAAACGCGTATATAAAACTCCAATGTATGAAAGAACTACGTATTTGTGTGTCTATGATGATACGCTTTTATTTTCGTATGCATCCTACGCTGCAAATTTCGTCGAAATATAACACAACAATATAATGGTAAGCCTATTGCATAATTCACTGTTCAATCTGAAATACCCATGATTTGGATTTACTAACGAAAGTTAGTTTACGATACAGCCGATTTGAATGACATTCACGTGCCATTCCTACTGATTGATACGGCGTAAATGCACCGCTCCATTTCTAGAGGTTTTAGATATTTTGCAAGGCGGTTCAGGTTTAAAATAAGTCATTCAGTAGTTTCAGTTTGATTAAAATGATCTCTGACGTTCAGTGTACATGTTGACGTAATTGTCGTATTTTTTGCTCTTGCATGTGCTTTTTAGATGACGTTCGGAACGACTTGTATGTGACTCTGGTTGGAGGTGATTTTTCTCACTGCGGACGATCAGACAAGAACATCGAGGTGCGAGTATGTCTGATCAGTGAAAACGCAAACTTGGACGTCCCTCACGTTAGTAGTGTATCGTAGGTCACAGGTCGGTTTATTAATCATCTTTTAGAGTATCAGCGTAGTTGGATCGAAAACGTTCAAGGAAGACTACTACCTAAGCACCGTCTATTATCATCAGGACAAGCCGCGATGGTTTGAAACGGTTAAGGTAAAAAGCGTGTTGACCGCTGAACTGCTTATCAGAAGGCAGTGAGTGTTCTGTTTACAGTTTTCGATTCCGGTTGAGCAGTACAGCAACATCCACGTCCAATTCATGTTCAAGCATCGCTCTTCGAACGAATGTAAGTCCTTTTTTGTAACAATTTATGTCTTATGTATGAAAAATCGATGAAACAGATCGTTTTTCTTTGTTAGTTTACCGTTTCAGATGTGAGAATCTGTCTAATTTTGAGCAATTAAATTTTAAAATCATGAAAATCTCAAACGCGAAGTAAACAAACTGCTACATGGCATACTATACAATTCCACATTGCAGGTTGTAGGCAATTCTAAATGATAAATGACTGCCGCTGTATCATTATTTTTTTAAGGTTTAAATCAAATACCCGTTTCTGGTTGCATCAAGAGTGGGAATACATCGTCCGTTGCTGTCAAACGTTTAACGTCAAAATTTGAAGAGATACACCTTTTCATCTTTCGTCAAAGTTGGGTCATCGAAGATAAGAACGAAGTTCCATTAGTGTGTTGCATAAACATGGTACTGTACACGAATTTTGCCGTCACTGGAACCATCGTGAAGCGAATATAGGGTTTTTGTGATATTTTGGTTTCATTCTGACAGAAAGCAACGACTCTGAAAATAGTATTGCAGTGCTTGATTCTGTGACTAAGAACGAAAAGATCATTGTGATGTCTATTGACGGATTGAAACATAGGACAAGATTAAGCATTTTACACCCTAGAGGAATGATAAAATCCAAAACCGTTTATTAGTGGGATAATGCGGAATCTAGTAAATTTCCTTCAAGAAGTTGCATAAAAGCGTACATGAGCTTTCTTTCCGCTCTTTTCGAATTATTCTTTGAGAAAGATGGTGTAGTGAGCTGTGCTCGATTCTGCATGGCTTAAGAACTGAAGTTATGATAGACGTCAAATTTTTTTTAGAGATTACGGCGCACCGCTACTTTTAAAGCAGACTTCAAATCTTTATACCAGAATGCCATGAATCGGTTAGGAAATGAATCGGTATATACCGTTTATTCTATCATGATCTCCACGAGTTGTGGAATCGTACTTTTTCCATGTTTAAGAAATAAAATGGGACCAACCAGATTTATGCAACAATATTTATAAGGTTTGTCGTGCCATTGCATTTGTTTGTTTACAACAGTTTATTCACAGTCGATCGATTAAGCATGATCCAAACGTTTGACACTTTGTGTAAACTAAACTGACTCTGCTTTGTTATTCCATAACAGATTTATTCCATTTTGTACTCTTTAGGTAAGTCATAAACGGGAAGACAATGTACAAAATGTTCTTTAATTAGGGACATCTGACGTTTCAGATCAAGCTGGATCCATCTTCAGAGTACACTGACAAAAGGCACATAATGTTTTCATTCGGTCTGGTTGACCCGTATGATTAATCGTGTCGTGTTTGCTTTCTAGTCTTGACTGGCCGCCTGATGTTTGCATTCCATATGTCGCTGACGTCTGTCATACAGTTGGTTGCTCTGATCAGCAACGCTTCTTTGACCTTGCGGGAAAGATATTGTTGTTCCCGCGTGACGCCTTTCATTTTGTCCCACGATATGTTGTGTTGGTGGATAACAGCATGTTCCACAATGGCAGAATTTTTCTCGCTTACTGCCTTTATAAGCCCAGGGTTTTTGATCTGTGTCCGTCCTCTACCGACTTGCCGTTGACCCCCTTTCTCTAGCGTCAGCGTTCTTCCACCTGATGAGATTCTTCATGTGGTCTGTCTTCCTTTCTTCAACAGTGTTACCCGTTTCGCCTGTGTAAACCGCATCACATAAGCACGTGAGTTGGTACACAAAGGGTGTCTCGCCGCTCACCTGATAACAACGTCTAGATTTCCTTGCCATACGTTCGCCAGCTGAGTGAAAAGCTGCGACGCATTGGATCTGCGTCCGGACTCAACCTGGTATTCAAGCCTGATGCTACTCTTTACAGCCGACTAAGCTACCTCAAGACCCAGAAACCTAAGGAGCAGAAAGGCTTGTTGGTTGTACCAACTCCTGTGGTGCGGTTCACAATGAGGTCATTTTAATTTGGCCGAAACGTTTGCACTTTAAACACTTAAAGTCTTGAACCCAAATTCATTGAATCAGAACGTTACCCACAGTGTAAAGAGCATGACATATAATCTTAATGAACTTTAGAAGTATTTTGCATTGCAAAATGATTTTAAACTCAGAGTGTATGCATATTCATTCTTAGGTTTTTTAATAACTCCTTCGTTAATTTTGTCTTTATTACATTTTGAAATAAAGCTGTTTAATTTAGCAAAGGACAAAGCAGAAAAACCATTTGCCATATCATTCATTCGACTGCGTCAGTCAGAGGGAACTGTTCTGCGCGACGGTCAACACGATATGCTTGTCTATCGACTGGAAAGAAAATACGACGAATTAGATTTTTCCTATCGGACTCTTCCGGCCACAAAGTCTGACCTTGATATGTCAGGTTGGTCAGGCATGGCCAGCAAATCTTTGATCCAGAGTCCTACCGGCGGTTTTGTGCTAAGCAGCAAGGACTATTTCACAATACGTTCTATTGTCTGCTCTACGAGCCTCACACAAAATGGTAAGTCGGTCATGCAATGCCTGTTTTTGAAAATATTTTCTCTTTTCTTCTCAACTTTCGCTTATCATCTGAAATTTTTAAAAAAAAATTTCTAGTCGATTTGCTGGGTTTACTTGACTGGGAGTCGAAACGAGTTAACTTAAAGCACAGCCTCGAAGCACTGATGAAAGCTGAGGGCGATCGAGGAGGAGAAGAGATTGTGAAGGTTCGTTTCTTTATTGTTTTCATAGTTATTTCTCTGAAGTTATGCAGCAAAATGTCAATACAGATTAGTTGACACTGTCAATCATCACCAGTACTCTAGTCGGTTTCTAATAATGTTTCTCTTTTTAGTGGGCCAAGTTTAGAATATGTGCCTTCATGTACATGAGCCTGGTTTCTCTCATAAGCCACTTTTGACTGAATAAATTATTAATCTTTATTTAAAGTAATAGATCTTCTGATTTCATGGTTGGGGCACGAGAAACAGGAAGCAGACTTGTTTCTCTTGCTGCTAACAGTCACCTGCGAAGTGGTATCGGTATGAGCGTTACAAATTATTAACTTTGTTTATTTTCAAACTGTGTTAACATTGACTGAATCGGCTTCACTTTGCCATTATTTCGAAATACTTGAACAACATACTTAGGGTTGTTGATATTTAAGTAATTTTGACAATTGATCGTTATTTAATTTTTCATTCTTTTGTGGTTGTAGTATTAACCAAAACTGATAGCGTCCCTTTACTTTGACAGACTTTAACAACAAATTGTTGAAAAATTTTTCTTTAATGGGAGTTGACGTATTTATGTTTTCAGTTCCTGCAACATATTCTGGATGCTCTCTTTAGCGTCCTGATTAACACAAACGACTATGACCAACTTGTGTTCGATGCACTGGTATGATTTTTTCGTTCGCGATATAGGCATATATCACGGTGAATTTCAGGTTTATGTTATCGGATTGGTTGGTGAGCGGCGGTACCACAACTTTAAACCGGTGATGGATACGTATTTACACTCACACTTCAGCGCTGCTCTGGCTTACCAGTACTTTTTTGTCGTTTAGCCTCATCTGAATAGAAAGTTATACATATTATTGAGGAAGCTTATACCAATATTGAAGGACTATGTGGATAATGTAGAGCAATCAAGCGGAAAGCTGTTGAAGGCGCTGAAGTCGTTAGAATATCTGATAAAGTTTATCGTCAAGTCACGCGAACTCTATATGCAACTAAAAGGACCAACGGCGGGTCAGGAGCGCTTTCAGTCCTTATTGCGCGCCCTTCTGGTGTCCATCTCGTCGCTGATGTTGTGCAGGAGCGATCAGAGCCTACTGTGTCAGGGAGCCGCTCTGAAGTACATGCCGTGTATCGTCGGTGACGTAATGATTGTTTTTGATGCGGAGGATTTGTCGTAAGTTTCATTGAGTCGATCTGGTCTGTACTATAACCAACTTACAGAATGATAATGGTCGATTTCATTCGAAACGTTCCGGAAGACAGATTGACCAAGCAAAAAATGATGTGCCTTCAGGACCTCGTGCACACTGAATTGATCACAAAACAACGTAGTGACGTTACTGCTTCTGTGTACCGTCTGTGTGTCAGTTTCGTGCATTATAGAGTGTCGGTCGATTGCTCTTCCTGTGATTTTGGAAAGCGTGAAGTTTCAGATAGAAGGCAATGACGAGTTGGAGGTCTGTGCTGGGATACTGTCCGATCTTATACGTCTGTTACGAGAGAATCATTTCGTAATCTTTAGCCAACTGATTAAGAATTTGCAACTTATATGCACTTTAGACGTCGTCGCTGTTGCAGTCGGATTTGAATGTGCTCATA
>UZAM01012374.1:0-11191 GCA_900618415.1 Soboliphyme baturini | reverse complement strand
CTTCGTCAGTGCCATCGTCAGATGCTTCAACAGGCAGCAACCGCCCAAGCAGCTGCCGCGGCGCAGGCCGCAGCGGTCGCCGGTTTGGTTCAGGGTCCTTCTGCGGTTACTGGCCTCCCGCCAGCCGTCTGTAAGATTTTTCAACCGTTGTTTGCTTATGACGATTTCGTTGTTGATTCACTTTATAGTTTTTGTAAAGCAGCGTTTCGAACATTAATTTCTCCTTATTCACAAGATATGGTATCGCAAGTTTCAGCTTTGGTTCTTGTGATGGATCAGTACCATCCTTGACGACCACTCCATGGCGTACACAGGACAGACTAGTGACATGACTGATTATGGAAAAACAGATTTAAGATTTAGCCAGGAGTAATGCTGATAAAAGAAAAAGGAAGTTTAGTAAAAACATCGTAAATAAAAGCAGACCAAAGTGCCAGCCTACTGCAGGATCAGGATAGAATTAGGAATAAGTTTAATATTAATCACAGTGCTAAAATATCTCATGGTCAACTGAACAGATTGGAAGTATGTGGCCCAAAAACCTATTACTTTCGTTCTCTAAGGGAAGCGCTTTCAATTCAGGCATACGTTGCCTAAATATAGAAGCAGAGAACAAAATTAATTTATCATATGTCTTGGAAGAAACAGCCGAATTATTCATCAGGCGAACTTATATGAAGCGAAGTTTTAATCCGTACAGTTCATAACAGATTATTCACTCCTTTCCGATCCATGGTTTTAAAATACAGGAACAATAAAATTACGCGAAATATTAAATTTGATGTACTGCGCGTTTCATTACGGTACATTCTGTCTCTGTAAAATAAACAGGAAACGTTAAGGATACAGCAAGTTTAAGGAATAAGAGATCTTTACGTTTATGTTTATGAACTATGCTTGAGTCAGAAGCGCACTTTCGCTTCAGAAGCGGTAGAGTCTTAGATTGAATATTTGTTTTTACTGCTCTGAAAATGAAAATCTGGTAGGTATGATATGATCCATGAAGATGGATCAAGCATGATCCGAAACATTGACATATTTCGTTACGACTGTGGACGTGGAAAGTAACATTTTTGTTTGCCGACAGTCTTAACAAAGAACTACGGTCTGCCTTTAAAAGTCCTATCCATCGTTTAAAACGCTAAAAATCTTGAGATTTAGCGTAAAAGCGCAGATATTGTCTAGAAGTATTTAATTGTTAATCGATTAAATAATGTCTAATATAATAGTCAAATTTCAATACTATGCTGGTACGACTGAAGAGTTGTTGTTTCAGCGCTTTCGGCTGCTGCTGGAATTGGTGTGGACGATTTACGGCGCCTGTGCATTTTACGCTTGTCGTTCGTCAAAGGATGGGGACCAGATTATCCTCGTCAAAGTATCAAAGCAACGCCGTGTTGGATAGAGGTGCATTTGCACAGGGCATTACAGCTTTTGGATGAAGTACTTCATACGATGCCAGGCTTGACCGGATAGAAAGCTTTCTGTTGTATATATTTATCGATATTAAAGTTTCTAATTTTCTGCCGCGCTGTCGCCTATTTTTGCTATTAATCGATGCTGTTTTGCTACCAGGCCTTGCTTTAGTGAAAATGCTCCTCCTGTCCGGGTGAGGGTTAACTTAGAGTGTATATATGACACCGTTAAGCATGTAATTTTCATATTGGAATGGGCTCAAACTGATTCGTTGTTCAGTCCACGTCGATAACTTTTCACCGTAACCGCCTAATGACATTAAGCAGCTTCAGTTCACGATGTCTGACGTCTATATCAGAGGGATATTCATCAAACCTGCTTAGCAAAAACAGTTACTTAACGAAAGCTGTTCACACGCTGTTTACTAGGGTTTGAATTCCTGTAAACTTTGCACAGCACAATGAGCAGAATGACTGTTGCATTACAAAAACAATTACAACAAATTTAAACATAACTGTATTTCTTCCAATGAAGGGGTATTGGTTTATTTGCTTTAGATGAATGAAACGGACTGTTTGGAGCAGCGCTTGAATCCGGGGTAAAGCGCTGAAGGCACGACCGATTTCATGAAATTTTCATGACAAAATTCGTTAGTACCTTGGCCCTGTTATGTTCTGGGTCATTGGATTGGCCACAAGTTTTACATTGACGTAAGCTATACTTTATGGAGGTTTATTTACTTATGATGCGAAAGAGTAAGTTATTGTCACGTTTACTATCATAAAACCCTTGCAATGAGACATAAATATAATTTTGTGCTGTCAAACACAATCGCAACAACAAAATTTAACTCGTGTAAACGTCACTGTCAATCTAGCGGGACCAGGGGTACATAAATTTCGACTGCCCTAAAATGTATAAATAAATATGCAAACGTATCACTGCAAACATACTGTGTAACAGACGATGCTCTAATTCGTTGTCTTGTAATAAGTAAATAAATTTATTCTTAAACTTTTCCAGTCGTATGTATTTTTAGTTAATAGATGTTTCTAGTTGATCAAAGTTTGTTAAACTGTCGATATTAAGACATTCAGAAAATTGCGTCCTGGTCAGGGGGGGGGGAGATTTTTCGCTTGCAAAAGATTTTATTCATGTACCTGGTTTTCTAAAACTGTACTAAATGGCCCATTACTAATTTGACGTTTATAGGTTATTAACGAAAGATGGCCGTTTTTCACTAAACGGCAAATCAGCTTCGGTTCATACGGGACTGGATGGTAACACACTGAAACCGCGATCTGTCAATCTGAAGACCGAACGAAACAATCTATGAAATCAGGAAAGCACCAAAGGCTACAACAAACTTTTTTGTTTCTATGTAACTTTTGTTTATTAAATAAAACAATCGGTAAATGATGAGCAACACTTCAAGAAATTAAAATTTAGGGACCAGCAAGAGCCAAATAAATAGATGAATGGAACTGAAATCATAGATCAAAAGTCGACGTGTGGCCTAAACTCCAATTTCAGAGGCGGTTCCTGAAACATAATTTCTTTATCACCGCCTTATACTACAAACAGAATTGTATCTTACGTTTGATCTCCATCGTGTGCGCAATATGAACTTCAGTGAATGATCCTTGCCCATCATTTCATTGTTACAAAGAATATCGATCTAGAAACCAGCAAGGCCTCGTTACAACGCACAGTGACTGACCAAAGAAATGACAGCGTATAGCTTACATCCGTAAAACGGTTCATATCTGAGTATAGACATTTCGCTACGAACTTCTTCAATTGTGTAACGGTCGCCTGAACCGAACAGCGGACGAATGGCCGCGTTAGGTTTTTCAATTCTTCGCTTTCGGCGTACAAATACAGGCTCACCTGAACAATCCAAAATCATGCATTAAATTAAAGTTGATAGAATCATTACGTTAATATTTATTATTTTAATCCGCAGCTTGCCTAATGTGTGAGGACATTGTTTAAACAACACCGTTCCTGAAACGCAGAATATATCAAGTGAGGGTTGCGTTTTTACAGCTTTACGACTTTTAGTCAGTTATTAGAAATAGATACCGTAGAGCACACCAATGAAACAGCATTGCTCCATGTTTTGTTCTTCCTGGTATGTACATACCAGTGCACTATGCAGCCCCTAATGCTCAAAAAGCATCATAGAGTTGCTGCCCGTTTTGGACTAGTTTTGTAAACTGACAAAATCAGTAAATTATTAAAATACAAAGAGTTTTTTAAAAATTCAGTACAGATACCAGAAGGACAAACGTTACCTGTTCGTCACTACGATGAAAGTCTTCATCCGCTGGGGCCGCGTTGGACGATTCTGCTTCGGCTACAACAGGCCATAATCAGTGTAAATAACTTAACAAGGATACACATTTTGCCAAATTCAAATTACGATGTATTAGCATAAGCTAATTCTTTACGCAGTTACGAGACAACAGTTTTCCATTAACTCTCCAAAATGTGACCACAGCGGAAAAAGACCAACGTCGATCAGTTAATGAAACAAGCATCCAGAGCCAAAATCGACTCATTTAAGGTTTGAGCAGGTTTGCTAAAAGGAAGGATACCCGGACTGAGTAACTGAGTAAAAGCCCGGACGGTGGCCCACAATCCTGTTTGAACTTGCTGAACACCTGACAAGATTAAAAGAAAAACCGACAATGTCTGACGGATCGTAATGTTTGGAAACGGAAAGAAAATAACACCTTAGACAACTCAAATATGTAGCTGAAAATTTGCCAAAAGGGTCTTGCAAGAATTGTAAATGCTTATTACTCTGTTTCTCTAATATATCAAAACATTACCCCATGAAAGGAAGTAAAGCACTGTTATCGTTATTCCTTTGTCGGTGGGCCAGTTCAAGCAAGCAAGCAAGCAAGATTACCACGCGCCTCGTGATCTGACTCTGGAAATCTGTTGTAAATGCCTACAGCAACGGTGAGGGCATCGAAGCAATTACCTGTGTTAGCAGTCCCACCACAGTGCCATAAGGTGATACTCATTCACAGAATGCTACAATTTTGGGACGCTAAAAGAATAGTCTTTTGATTGAGGTATCCTGCGAGGAAGGCTGCTATAACACAAGTGGCATGGACCAGTAGACGTTGCTCAAAGATAGCAGATAATTAGAACTTGAATTAAGATAAGATTAATGAACAAGCGCATTATATGAACGGCATGTGCAAGGTTTTGTCAGAAACGAAGCCAAATCTGCATCTATGCGACGCCATGTTCCATGGTTCTGAAGTATCAGTTACGAGTAAGGTAACGCTTTTTTAAATGAAATTATGCGAGAAGTATCTGACATTTCTGAAGTTCAAAGACACGTGGCCAATGGCCTGGTATGCCTGAATAGCTTCTTCCGAATATCTACGAACAGCACAGGAGTTTACCAGTTCTCGCTTGTAAATGTTTTCTCACACCGTCCTTTAAACGCTTCTCGTGTTTGCCATATTTATCGTATGATATTAATAAGCGAAAGTGAATACGATGCCCTTCGCAGAATGGCTTGCCATCTGTCTAGCTGATTTACCAGTCAGCAGAGTTACATGGGCCACAAGTTATCGAGTTCGAGTCGCGGTCCGGTCACCGATTCTTCCTTACGCAATCTGTGGCAAAGAAACACGAGATTACAAACTACGCTGACCACTCAGCTGACGTCGACTCGGCCTTCAAAATAAGGAACTCCTGGCCGATGGCATGAAAATGGACCCAATGCCCCCATCATTAACCTAATGAAAAGGGCGCCAGAAATGGCCCCATCATGAAAACGTACGGAAAACAGACAACAGCCATCTGTCTGTATTCCGGACATGAGAACACATTAATCACTTGGTCCTCGGATTTACGGAATACCTGATATCACAGTGATAAACGGATTATATTATTCTGTAGTCACTACATTGTTTTTCCATCCAAGGTTTGATCAATCTGAGAATGATCAACTTTTTATTAACAGAAAACATATACATACTTGTAGCGAGAGGGTTATCGAATGGTAAGCCTCGCTCTCGGTAGAACGCCTCGCGTCTCTGCATTTCCTCTGCAACTCATAACGACGAGACGTTAGAACGAACTGAGTCACGAAAGCGGTCACAAGGCTTACTGTTGAACAGGTCCGGAACCAACTTGTAAACGATGTCCTGCAACGTTCTGTCATAACTGATGTAGTTGCGCGGGTGACTCTGATGAATGAGTATCTCGCATTTCGGGCACGTGTTGTGTTCGTCCAGATGTTTCAGCAAGCAGCTTTTGCAGAACGTGTGCAGACACTCGGTGACTGTCGTAGCATCGATCAGGTAGCCCTTACATATGTAGCACGTGATGTAGGGATTAAGGGTTTTCAGCTTAATTCTGCAACATTCCATGCGATTCGTCGAAACAGCACGCACCGGACGCAGTCTAAGTCGACGATCAGTGTGAACTGCAATCCACCTTGACTATGGGAAAATTGTATACGTCGCCGTCGTTCGGGGCTGTTTCCAATCAGCGCTACACTTTAAAATATAAAAACTTCAAAATTTATTCAATACAGATGCACTGAAAGCAGAAGAAAAACATAAATCGGCAAAATGAACAGGAAGAGGAAGACCATGAGGAAAAGAAAATGAAAAAGCGAAGGAAGCAGACAAAGAAAAGGAAAAGAAAAATAATTGTGGAAAAAAACAGAAAGAAGATGAACAAGAATGCATTTTGCAGCTGCTCAAAAAGATGGCGAAATGATGTCCATTACCTAAATTCTTTTTCTTAAATTTGCATTTGCACCTGGTGCTTATTTTTAGTCAGCTCTCCGGTTGGCTTAGGCAAATTGTAGCCGGTAGGCGCACACATCAGAGAGAATCGCCGCGTGTCTTACACCATTTGGCACACCACACCAAAATATCATTATACTGTTTTTATTATTTGCAATCAGCGACCTGCTGCTCGATTCTCAGCCGGCTACACCAAATCCGAGTGGGAGAATCCCTTGCTCAACGGAATTAACAGCTAATAAGAGAAAACTTACCCCTCGTCTTGGTTTAAACCCGGCAGTCTAACGTGTACAGCAACATAACCCACTGCACAACTATCCCAGTCCCCCAAGAGCATTAAATAGCAGAGTAACCCAGATTTATGATGTATGACCATCTGAAATGATATTCTGAATAGTTATTTCTTCTCACAAATTCATCTACATTATTTTTGGCACCGTTCTTCGTATGGCGCTTATGACTCTCTCAGTTTCTACGCCACCGGCAAGGAGGTCTATGTCTAGAAAAGTGCAAAATTATACGTTTCCTTTCCCACAAAGTGGTATCTATTTACCCGCTTTGGAAAGAGTAAAGATGAATGACACAATCGGGGCTTGAATTCACGATATACTAACTGTGAATGCGACGTTTAAGGATTGAAAACAACTCCTTATGAAGAATTCCTGAAAACTTCCTCCTGAAGACAAATATGCTACATAGCATTACTTTCACTTGGCAGTAGAAGACAGGAATATATACTTTAACAGATCCTTTACGATGTTCACTTCGGACTGCTTTCAATGCAAATTCGGCTACAAATCCTATAATACAAAAAATCTGAAAATCAGCGAGAAACAGGCCGCACAAGTTAGGGGCAGAATAAATAATCTGCTTGAACAGAATCGCCTATAAATACGTCTTTTAAATAATCACAAGCTAAAATGTACCGAAATACGCACGTGGCATCTCAGCACCAAAATAACTGCTCTGTAATAAATTTTTCATAATTTCTCTTAAGACATTCACGAAACTTCTTTCCTTGTTCCATTACACTTATTTATTATGTGCGTGAAAATTTATAAACGTACTATTCCTAAAAACAGGAGTGCATCATCCTCTGCGCACAAAACCATCCACAAGTACCTCGTTGCATTCATCACAGAAAATACTTCAGATCAACAAAAACGTTTCACACGGTTGAAGCTGAAAGTTTAATGCTTGAAAGGGGTCACAGAAAATGCAATGTTCCAGCATAGTCAAAACGGAATAAATAAATAAGTAGCCAAGAATAAATAGGTAACATACAGGGTGATTAGAACAAAATAAGAAAATATTACAGACTAAATTATAGTCACTTAGTCAAGACTAAAGCACCGCAACACTATATTACATTAAGCATAGCCTGACGGTCAGCCTATGGGCTTCTGAACATTTGCGCTGCAGTTGCGACAACGGATCTTTTGAACGACCGTATAGGAAGATATATTGAGGCAGGATGATATGGTTAACGCACTAAATGGCTGACAACTGGTCTTGAGTAGATCAACTGAGTTATTCAAGAACTTGTGGCTATTTGTACACCTTGGGCGACAGAAGATTCGGCTAAAAACACTGCAAAGTCTCGGCATGGCAGGCCGCTTTGTTTGAAAGATAAATTTAGTGACCGCCTGATGTTCTTGAAATAACGCACTTGCTATCGGCACCATATGTACAGATGGAAATGATACACAGGAAGATTCCTAACTGCCTCTCGCGGCTCGTGAAGTCTCTTCAGTTTCTGGCAAAAAAACAAGGCTTGCAACAGCTCTTCGTCTGGACATTTGGACATGCTCATACCAGGCAAAGTCAGAAGAAAGAATTACATCCAGCACCACAAGCGAAGACTGTAGTGCCCTCGATTTTGCGCATCGCATCACACAGAACAACTCCCTCATATTCTATGGATTCTGCACGAGACCTTTAGAGGAGGAGAAGAAACGGCAGATAGTAGAGATGCGGCTCTTGTAACTATTTCAGCCTCTGGCTGACTTCGGTAACCTTACCCTGTTCTCAGCATACTTAATATAGTAGGACTGTCGTCAGAATAGGTTGATTATGAGGGCAACGTTCTACAAACAAACATGGTTTATGGGTATAATGATGCACACAAATGTTATCATCACTTTTTAAGCCGAATGCTCTGAGGTTCGTGACAAGTCTTCGGAGTCAAGATGACGCAAAGCTGATCATGTACCTATACGCTCCATAAAAGCATGTGATTTCGCAATTTGAGCGCATCCCAAACTTCATTACATGAATGCTAATGTCAAATTTAAAAAAAACAATATCAGATCATGGTGACACGAACTGTGTTAAAAAATCATTTCTAAAAATCACAAAAAATAAACTCCGGGTTTAGGTTACTGGTTTGCTAGGAAACTGCTAGTTTTTAATTCCGCCGCAAGAATAACACGCATCTGTTGCTCTTCTCAGTATTAACACGGCATAGAGCAACGTCCTTTGCTTCCAGTAGCTTAAGAGTTCGTTAAGCATGTTATTACTCCAGAGTATTTTAGCGCCGGCAGTGCACAGGCGCAAAACACCCCTTGTACACGGCACGTAATGTCATGTAAATCCGGAGAAGTGACAGAGGAATGTTATTACTACCAGCAGGAATGAAATCTAACAATCTAATACTAAACTTACAAAAGTAGAGTTTATGTTTGGTTTACACACCTACGGACAGGCTAACAACTACCTTTTCGTTAGTATTCGAACACGAGATTCCTCGACCCAACAACCGGTACTGTTTTACGCTCATACACCGCAAATGCCATAATACCATAGAGAGCTGGCCTTCAGATTAAACAGTTCCGTAGACTATCAAAAGCAAGGCATGAAGCACTACACCGTGTAAGTCCGGATAAGTGACATGAGAATGTTATTATTACAACGTAATTTTACACATAACAATGTTATTCCATTTCACACTAGTTTTCCATTACTGTTAAGAAATGTCGGTAATGGTCTACCACTCAAGAAACTATTTCGTTCATGCTATGTATCACTAAGGCGTTTTTTAATGTTTTGATATTACCACTCGTGATAAGCGACACTTCCACAAACGGCCACCAGACATATCGGTTTCGAATACAAGAAGAACCATTAAAACACTTCGGAAAGCAGTTGACAGTTTAGAACAAAAGAAACGCAGAAAAAAATTACAACAAAGTGGTTCTGAAGCAATTAATTTGGTTCATCAAAGACGTGAAGAGAATAATTCACAGATAAGACTGCATCCTTGAAGAAACAATGAAAGCATAGGCAAAATGGTCGCATAAACAACATGCACTGCGGCTATCCAATTTGATAATTTTTTAAAGAAAATACATATAAACACTTCTTCCTGACTTGAGACTTAAAATATTACTTACAAACTAACGATCAGCTGTGGAAATCACGTAAAAGTACCATGTATTACTGTAGGAAAATTAATGGTAGAAACAAAACCTACTGATCAATATTTACTTTTTTACCGTATGGAAACGTCCAAATCGTCCAATTTCATTAATTTCGCTATGATCTCTGTTCCGCTTGTTGCTACATGTTTTCATTCGTACCAAGAGTTTAGCGGTTTTATAGCACGGTCTTTGGTCTTTGGCGAATAATTTTCATAACCGTTTGCCTATCTGTAGTAAATTTAATGCATCTAGAAAAAGCTTGAAGGAAACTTGGATTTTGTGATTGACAGAACGAAAAATGAGAAAATCTACGAGTTTCTCATTTTTTTCCGTGCACATTCGAAGTATATGTGATTCTTGGCAACATCTCTATTTTGCTTAATTGCAAATCCATTCTTTAGCACACGGAATTACAATTGGTCGCTTGTTCGCCCATATCCGCTAAATGTTTGATTTTCTTCTGAAGTTCTTTACAAATAAAGTGAACAAATGAGGGCAGTTTGCAAAATTTTCTTAAGGATTTACGCCGAGTTCATGGTTCTCATTTGTTTTGAACAGAAAATGACGCTTGTCGTTTATCCACCCATTGAAACACTTCATGGAATTTCTGTTTTCTGCAGCAGTGCACATTCGTTACCAATTGCGGTCTAGATGCATCTGTTTTGTATATAGCCGATTTGATTCTAAAATTATGGAGTTGTATCCATCATTAGTGCACTTTAAGCTTAAACTCACCTATTAGTGCAGTGTTGCTTCCATTTAACGCATTTGATATGGATGTCTACTGGAATCAGCTTCTTGCAAAGGCAAAGTTTGACACTTTAAGGCAATTGTGTTAGCATGTTATCACAGCGCAGTCCTGCTACTTGAATCTGTGAGTTTGCTGCAATATGATATGGAAAATTTGCGGAATACATAGTTTCCACTAGAATGGCAGTGGCAGTACAAGACTCAGGATATGATCAATGCACGAAAGGTTTGTAAGATGAATAGCATGCCTTGCGGTAAAATTCCAGAATATGTGCGCCGGTTTCAACTTCATTCGAAAGTTCGAACGTTTTTTTATTCACCGTTGCTTCAGGTCCTATAGATGATTCACTTGGCAGTTCGGTTATCGATTAAAGTTGATGACATCAAAATCTGTGAACACCACAGAAGACCTCGTGTTTTAGGTTAGCATCGCTGAACAGTGACGTTTAGCTGCTAATCAAGATTTTGCCTGTACTATGCTTTACTTGCTTTCATTCTCACCGCCACCTACTCGTTAAATAATTTTTGAATTATTTTGTCGTTCAACTGAAAAACAGATTTTTTGGAGTGTTTGTTTTCAAGTGCATATTTTCGATTTAGAATTAAGGTTAATAATTTGTATCGTATTTCAAAGTTCTACCTATTTCTGCCTTATAGTATTAGAACCTACTGATCTGTTTTGCCACTGTCTGTCGTCTATCCGGTATCTTCCTTTTTTCGGTGTACAGTGGTACCTCGAGTCACGAACTTAATTCGTTCTTTGACTCCGTACGCGAGTCGAAATGTTCGCGAGTCGAAACAGTTTTTCCCATTGAAATTAAT
>UZAM01012339.1:0-10588 GCA_900618415.1 Soboliphyme baturini | reverse complement strand
GAAAGGGAGTGTCTGTCACCTTTACATTATCTCTCCTTCTTCAGATTTATCATAGGGAGGTTTTTGCGCCCTTTTTCATGAACGTGATATGCAGTGCTGATCTCCGTTTCTATGCCATCAGGCAGTAGTAGTATTTTTTATTTCTATGCCATCAGTAGTATTTCATTTTTAGGGCAAAGTTGTGGCGAGCGGTGCTTATGGTATCCCGTTTCCTTGCAGAAAGTGGCACTTATTTATCAACCTCGGAAAGAGGAAGAAGGGCGAGTGACCCTGATAGCAAAGATAATTTGAAGCCATATGTGGTAAATTCGTTGTTCAAAAGAATTCGTGAATAAGACAGAGATTGCCTTGGAGCGGGAATCGCTCCTGGAACCTTTGGAGTTTGAAGCATACCTCTTAGACAACTGTGGCACCACGCGGCTTAGCAAATAAGCTTGTTTTAAATGTCGTTTTGAATGGATACTCGCATCGTAAAATTTTTTCATATTTATTGTTGTTTTATTCTGGGTCATTTTAGGTTGGCTGGATTCCTCGAGGCATCGCCAGCGAGGGACTGGGCGTAGTTTTGAAGTAGAATCAGCAGCGCGTTTGACGTCGACGACTTTCAATTGAAGGTACGCTCGTGTACAAAAATCTGAATATAACTCAGGCGATAATCATTGCTCAAAGTCAATAGTTGTGGTCTGGAGTGCCTGTGTCCGTCTGTCTTTTGACCGGATTGTGGCATATGGTTATTTGACGCGCACATGTTTTTGAGCATTTAATACGGATTAAAGTACTTTGAGTTACATCAAATTGCACCTTCTGCTATGATATAGAATTGAGACTGTAGCGTGAAATATTTGGGGCCAGAGGAGAGGCCCGCTTTGGAGAGGGAAGAACCGGTTTCGGTTTAAGTTTACATGTACTGATATTTGAATATGGTATATCGAAGGTTTTGCGAAATGTTGACAGTTTATCCGTCCTTCCTTTCGCAAATCTTGTACAGTTGCGACGAACTGTTGAATAATTCACTCGTTGATCAAGGGAAAATATTCAACCGCTGTTATACTGCTGGGTTTTATTATCGATTATTTCACTGCATAATTATATTCACAGACGAATAGTAATTACGTGAAAAAACTAAGAAGACATCTTAATCGTTGAAGGTGATATTTCTTCTGATTCTATGGTTGGTAGCATGAGAAACAAGAAAGAAGGTTTACTTACAAGAATTGCCGCGTTTAAACTCAATTGTTATCGGTCATCGTCAGGGAATTGACACGAAATGAAAATATTTCCTGGGTCAGTTGGTGCTGAACTATGAATCAGGCTCCACGCCGCGGAAATGTCAATGAAGCCAATGCAACCATTGCAAGTTTTATTTTTTGCTGGCAGCTATGTGTAACGACTTCCTGAGAGGCAGTTTCACTTTGTACTGATTTCGATCAACCACCATTACATTGCTGTTGTTAAAGTCATGACCATGCTCCAGGGCACAGAAAACCAGATTGATTAGCGTTACGGTAACTAGTGTTTCTTCTGTACTCAATCAATCTAGATTTTAACGCTCGATAGGTCTTGTGAATATATATCTGGTCACAACTATTCTAAGCTGTCTGTAGATAACGTTTTTATTGCCCAAGTTGAGATGAAAATCAAATTTTTTTGCCACTTTCCTAAGGGTTGTTCTTGCAGAAAAATGCATTAAGACCGTAGGTTTTTAAATTTTGTCTAGTTTCCTCGGATATATCTGAAATGCATGGTATCTATATGTGATAATTACCATTAAAAAAGAGGGCGGAACCAAATTTTCGTCGTTAAATATAGGATCAGTTAAATATTTGGTTTACCCATGTAGATGTTAGATGAAAAGTGCTTGATTTCACCCCCTGAAAAGTCAGTCATCAGTTTAAGTTTCTGTACACACTCTGTTGTATGCGAACCTTTATTATAACCCAATCTTCGGCAGTAAAAGTGCATGAATCATGGTCTATCACATGAATCGAGCGTTAAAACTGGATAAAAGTCGCGCAGAAATGCCATTAGGTGTCGTATCGTTGATCATTCTGGTTTTCTTTGCCGTTGAGAATTGTCATTACTTTAACTGCAGCGATGTAACGGTGGATAAGCGATACTGGGAAAAGATGAAGCGGTTAATCAGGGAGTCGCTACACATCGCTGCCGACAAAAATAGAACTTGCAAAGGTTGCATTGGCTACACTGACATTTCCATCGCATGGAGCATGATTCGTGGCATAATTGATGATCAGTCTAGTGTCCAGCCGATCAGATCGAGAAACAACTGATCTGGCAGTTTGTTTTTGTTTTGTGTTCAGTCCCTGATGATGACCTATGCCAGTTTAGTCGACACGTTGGATTTCTTGTAAATAAAATAGTTTTTGTTTATTATGCTGCCTTCAAGTTACCTACAGCACGGTGTTGGTATTAGACTTAGAAACTATTTGGCATGATCGCTTTAATAGTAAATATAGAACTAAAAATTAGATATCCAATTGATAATCAAAATTAATAAAACCTTTATGTTCTGAGGTAGCTTTTAAAAGTGGAAGCTTTCGATACAGCCGTTTTGCAAATGTCATTGTTGCTTAAATAGTGCTCCTGTGCGACTGTAATCAGAGGGGTGGTGTAATATTGCAGTTAAACTTTCATCTGTTTTACAATACCGCGCTGTCTGTGTATGGTGAGAAATGGTTTTCTTTACACCGCATTTTTGCCGTTTCACCCCGATGTTGTAATTGTAAATGTGAATGAATCAAAAAATTTTTATAAGAATTTGCTAGTGACTCAACTGGATGGATATAAATTTACGAATAGTCCATAATAACTATCGAAAGTGTACTGCTGTAGGCAGTATAATCTCTTCTGTTCGGTCTTAGCGTTTTGGTTCTCTCACCTGAATCTTTATCTAAATGAGCGGTCAGATGTATTATTTCTGATGGACCAGCTCGAACAGAAAGCGATGTTTCTATCTCTATGACCTTGACGCAACAAAGCGTAAACAACCATCTGTAATCAGTCACGGAAGGCGTCTGTGTCATTTCGCTCCCATTTAACACATTTACCTGGGCATATTCGACAGTGACATTAAGCATCGCTCGTTGCGTATTCACGCGACAGACCAGGATTCTCTCAGGTACGTTTTCCACTGAAATCACTGCCAAGATAATACGATAGTGATCCCGTAGGGGATTACCATAGTGGCTAGCCACACCGCGCCATATAATCCACTGTCGCTTGACCACCAAAATAAATAGACATGCTCATGACAAGAATTTCCTTCCCGGGAAGAGGTTCCCTGACCACTAGTACTAGGGAACTAATGTTCCAACATGCAGCATCGACATCGATTTGTTTTCTACTATTAATGAAAGTACAGAAATAAATAAGTAAGGCGAATCTGGGTACTGTAGTAAGTGATGCGATTGTGAGTACTGTACCTGATGCGAACCTCCACAGTTGCCGTACCCAGGCTTGATGAGAATGGAGGAGGTTTCGGGACCGTGGCAGGTCTGCCGTAAAACTTTGCTGCCTGCCCATCGTGTTATAGTGGCCTAGTCGTCGCCTGAGTTACGAAAAGCTGCAATTAGCTGTTCTAAAACCGATCAGGCTGCGAAAAATATACGATATCGAAGCCTGCTTTTCGTTTTCTTGCAGATGGACGTGTATCAGCGAGACCACGTGTACCGAAGATATACAAAATATGTCGAAGATACCAGTCAGCGTCGGAGCTGCTAGCCTTTCCGAACGAAAGAGGCAGACGGCGCGATACCATTATAACACGTGAGATAAGGCTCAACAGTATGCGTTTACAGTCGGAAATACAAATATCTCCTCACTCAGAAGGAAAGAGCAGGATCTAGTTGATAATGCCGCAAGCTACCAACTCGACAGTGTTGGATTCTCCTCAACGAAGCGCCATGGCTCTGAAACCTCTGCGTGTGGAAGCTATTCTACTCATGTATCGATATCACGACCCGTGCTTAGGCCGGTGTTGGTGTTATGGTAGAACCCAACCTGGTTGATGCAATCGTTGAATGGAAGCAGGTCAGAGGAAGAGTAGCAATCCTCCCAATGAAGTTACAACAAGCCAAATGTTTAATCTTGTCATATGTATGTGTGTCGAATTTAGAAGGAGAATATGAGTCATTCCCGCCGAAGGTCCTCTGTACGAAGTGCTGACTACGGAATCCGTCATTCCGGTGGATGATTTCAATGTCGGACCAGAAAGTGAAAAGGCGTGATTGGAAATTACCGAATTAGCCATCTCAACAATAACGCCATGCAGTTATCGTGGTTTTGCGCAAACATGTTCAAGTTTTCAGGCGTTCACAAATGTAAATCGTACAGGGAAACTTGGGCACAGAAGTCGATGATCGATTTGTTGATCGATCTCAGTTACGGCGCTCTTTGATGGATGTTCGCGTTAAGAGAGGCGCAGAGCTGTCAACCGATCACCACTTTGTTGTAAGTAAACTACGCCTTGAGAAATGGAGTGCCATGCGAAGATCTGGCAGAAGAAGCAACTATTGAATTAAATGGGAAACAATATTGTATAAGGGCAAAATTTGCTAACAACATTACATGACGGTTTGAACTAATCCAAATGTTGATAGCTGAAGCTGACGTGGAAACCGAGTGGAAACGGTTCCAGAGTGGCGTGCTTGGGACAGCCGCCAAATGCTAGAATTTGAAACGGGTTCATCTGCCCCATGGACCTCAGAAAGGAAGTTCCTGATGAGCACGAGAAGTTCAGCTGGCCGTTACTGAGAAGTGCATTCACGAGATGCGTTAGATGCAGAGAGCGTGTGATTCACATGCATTACGAAAAAGCGCACAAGCCGGTAGCGAAAGCAGTGTCCAGAACGAAAAATGATTGCTTGCAAAAGTTCGGTAAATTACTGGAGTCGAATTGCCAGGCGGCAAACTAGGTATTTTGGCAGACCATCCGCTGCCTCCAGGATGGAAAGAAGGACAGTTTATCAGTCCTGAAAGACAAGGCTGGACGCCCCGTTACCGAGGAGGAGGAAATACTTCACATAGGTGTGAGTACTTTGAGAATCTCCTTAATCTCAAGCAATCGCATGAAGGCTCACCTGAAGCGCAGCAAAGAACAAATGTTAGTCTTTTATTTGATGAAATGGTAATAAGCTGAAAAAATAACATTAAAAATGAGTCGTTGAAATCCTCTTGAGAGCTTAATGATTTCGGCGAACTAGGTTTGTTGTGACTAATGCGCGTCTGTGGAACTGCAACGGCTACTGGTACACTCACTTTGTAGTTACCCTGTTCAAGAAAGGTGACCGCAGGGAATGCTTGCTCCAATTATTGTAGGATTAGCTTATTGAGCCTCCTGGGAAAGGTCTACCCGAAGGTTCTAGAAATGACGTGCCGTGGAATAATTGACTGTTGAGAAACTGTGGGAGTTAGCTGGTTAGGTTGTCATATGAGTTTGTGGACCTATTAAAAGCTATGACTGGATGCGGTGCAGGAAGCTATTTGCATGCCTGCGTACGTTTAATCTATTTCTAGTTGTTAAGACCCTTACAGTCACTATATGTTGATAGCAAGTGCTGCGTCATAGGAATAGAGGTTAAGTCCAGACCTTCGATTGTTCGCTCTGGTCACGGCCAAGGCTGCGTTTTGTCCACTCTCCTGTTTTTGTTGTACATGGATAGAATACTGAGGTGCAGGCATGGCGACGGCTTATTAGCCTGGTAGGTTTGGAGACAACAAACGACCTGTTTGCAAACGACATTGTTTTGTTGGGCGTCTGAAACTCAACTTCAGTGCTTTTTTGGAAGTTTGTCAGACGAGTGACGTGCCGGTATCGCTGTAACGCAATGCTTAGTGCGTTGTCGCCCTGCAGATGAGCAGAGAAACCGTGGGACAGGTGGAGCAATTCACTTCCCTCCGGTTTGTGATCATTGGTAATTACAAATTGGAGGAAGAGATCGATGAGCGAATTGGAATCGCCAGCGGCGTTCTGCATGAATTAGGCTGAACCGTTGTGACTAAACCAAGCTGAATCTGAAGTCTAAGCTCTCTGTGTTCTATTCGATTTGCATTTCGATGTCTACTTACGGTCACGAGTCATGGACCATGACAGAAACGCTTCGATCAGTAGGTTTGCTGAGACGAATCGCTCGGCTCACTCGTCTCGATATGGTCCAGAGTTCGGACATTCCAGAGAGCATTGGTGTATATAGCTGCAACCTATCAGATGAAGAAGTTGCACCTACGATGGTGTGGGCAACTTTTGTGAATGCTTCCAGAAAAGATGACGAAAGATCTATTACTTTACTACCCACTGGCCTACCCTGTAAACTGCCAAGAATAGCCTTGAGCAAGTGCATATCTGCGCGTTTGAAATGATATCGTTCAGCGAAACTGACTGACTGATACCTGAAAAAGGTACTGTGATGAAAATCTGGATAGGTGGCGACGGAAGAAGGTTTGATTAGGTTTCTGCTAAGATAACAATGAATGATTTTCGTTTCTCGACCTGTGGTTCGAACCAACAACGGATTGTGGAATTTTCTTTATTCACCGACGCGTTTCGAAATCGCAAAACAGCATCGTTATTGTCATTATATTACAAAAACAAATCAGCGCCAAATATAGAAATGAGTTTTGAGTAACCATGACATTTTTTCAATTACTTCTTCTGGACAGCTGGCTAATGACATTCCAGCTGTTATACATAGTGAAGGAGCTCACGCATTTCGTTGAATATTCGGCTCTTGTTAGTCAGTCAAATCAGAGTAAGGAGTACGAAAATTACGCCGGTGCAAGTAAGGATGTTATGCACGGCGTGTGAAATTCAAAAACGATCTGATTATGTGAAAATTATGTGAGCGCTAACGATAGAGTTAGTATCCGCTTCGCATCGGGTGACAGAATGCCAGCTTAGTGCATCTAATGAGAAGACGAGCAATGGATATGGGAGATACTTTTATGGCTGGAAGAAGTACAAGATTGTGAACGTAATGGTCGATGAGCAAGGGGTTGTTATGTCCAGGAAAAATGTTGCGAGGGAATGAGAACGCATTGTCTCAAAACAGCTGTTAATATACCTTGAAGCTGTATGAGTGATTACATGACATGCTCTTCCTTGAACAGTCGATCGAGAGAGGAACCATAGATAAACTGATTTACTCGAGCCTAAGCATAATGACCCCCCCCCAAAAAAAAACGGTCAGTTAAAAAAGGATGTGAAACTGTGCTTAAGTTTCTCTGTTTAATCGTGGTTATACATATCTTAGTTTAGAATATGTGTACTTACTATTAACCGTTGTGAAACATGCGTATAAAGTAATGATATACGTAAATTTGAAAATGAAATATGCTTTTATGCGCAAGTTCTATTTTTACGCCCAGCAGTGTGTAGCGTCTGCTTGATTAATAACCTCAGCTGTCCTGGTGTCGATGTACAACCGTTACATCACTGTTGTTAAAATCATGACCATTCTCCAGGCATGATCAACAAAACAAGAATGATCAGCCTTATGATATTTGATGGCTCTTCTGTGCTCCGTTAATCTGATTTTTAGCGCTGGACAGGTCAGCGTATATCCGGTCACATCTATTACAAGCAGCGTGATAGACCATGGAATCACAAGATGAAAAGATGTCTGTTAGGAATACGGAAAAAATGGAAGGGCAAATGAATGGATAAAACTACGTGCAGCTGTCTGCGATGTCGTTGTCCCAATGAAGAAGTAAAAATGGCAATTTGCTGTAGACGTTGCTAGCCGAATCGACCGCCGCTGGATCAGATAGACATGAGACTGGATTTCAAACGGAAGTAAGCAGTCGGTTATTTGACCTCCGGATCAATCGCTGAAATGGCTCAAAAAGTTCGTTGGATCAAGATGGATGTAAATGACAGAGAACACGACTTTATAATGAAGTGTTTGGGATGCGGTCATCCAACAGTTGGTCGACAAGGACAGGTGATGATGATATAAAGAGTACCAGCTCCTGAAATATGGTTCATGGTGAGCTCGGGGTTGCTGCAGCAAAGAAAATGGCGCGACGTACATCTGGTGTTCGACTACCATGGAGCTGTGGCACTCTTGCGCACTCCAAGGCAGCTGGGAGCAAGGGGGCCATGCAATGCGCCGTGATACCTGGTCTTGAGCTTCTTAGGGTTATGCTTCATAGAAATGCATGCGTTGCTATCTACGGATTTTTGATTGTCTCGCGAAAAATCTTGTAGGAATCAGCGAGAAGTAGTACAGTGTATCTGTTCGCTGTCGATTGTTCATGTGCAAGTTACTGTGGACAAAGATTCTACAGGGTTGTTTTCGCTAAGTAACCGTGGAGATATGTCAAAGACTGGTTGCGATTCGACTGGTACTGCTATATTTATGCAGTAGAGAGTTTTGTAAAGAAACACTTTATTAGTGAATGCAAATTTTAAAGTACTGGTCTACTTTTTTAAAAGTTTTGTTTGTGTCTTCCAGAGGATTTTCCGGGCATTGGTTTTATATTAGAGCCTATATTACATTTAAATATTTAATATAAAATCGTGAAGTGCGCAACCACTCTGGTTTCAGAATCATATCTACTGTGGCGTGTCAACGTAGCAGTAGGCAGTGTTACCCACTGACATAACGACAAGCATTATTGACTATTGCAAGCAGGTTCTGAAGTTTATTGTATGATGTATTTCCGAATCCACTGGTTGTAGGTATAAAAAAAACTAGAAAGACTATGTTTGACGGGCAAGATATTGGATTGACCACAACATCGTCAATTCCAGTTACGGACAGTCAGCAATAGACAATGCCATGGTTCTCTTAGACATCTGCAGTTGGATATTCTTTTGATCACGTTTAGCGGTGTTGACAGTTGGCAATGAATTTGATTGATAATGTGAATTAGTATGTATTTTACCGTTGGCGCTAGTCGAATATTTGACTTTTCACAGATATTAATGATTCAAAGCTGCATATGGTGTTTATTAGTTTCGTGAAAAAGTTTACCATGCAGAATGTGGCCTCAAGTCTGACTTGGATAGAATTTTGATGTTAAATCTGCCGTGATCATATACTGGGAGACGGGATGAAAAGCGTGATCGCAAATACTGGGGCAAATTCAGTTAGTTGAATCTCACTTCTTCAGAGAACTTATTTCCTTCACGGCTAAGGACGCGAAATGAAATATCAGCTTTTTTTTTATGTTCGCTGGTCTGTTATCAATTTTTATTTATTTCTATTTAGGAGAAACTCCTCTGCAGTGTTGCAAGCTTCTAATGCATTATGGAATTATGGTTGTTTGCTCTTTATGTCACACTCTTGACGTTGAGCACTCAAACTTAACCTTCTTTCCTTATTTCTATTTTCACTTCTAATTATGCCATATTTATGCTACGTAATTCAAATTAGTCAAAATTCTCCTTGCTGTTGGTTTGCTAATTAATTTTGGCTGAGAATACGCATAAACGACATTGACCATGTGGTGTATTGTTTGCATTGTAACCTGACGACTGAAAGATTTCATGCTTCAATTCCGGCTAAAAGCCTCCGTCTTGTTCTCTCTAAGATCGACAATGTCATTCCACTTCGTAAGAATACACAGCACTGTACTATCTAGTTTTAATGTCGGTGTAGATACGGAATTCACATATATGGAATTGGTAACGGACAGCTTTACGCTGTTGGAAAAACGTAGTTGATAAATGGAGCCTTCTGTGAAAACGCAAGAAAGCATTCTGACTGTCACGGACTTTTGCTTTGTTTTGTTGCAGACCGTTGCAGTGGAAGATTAGTTAGCTGTACCTAGCAATCAGTGCAAATGACTTTGCTACTGTCAAAGGGAGATGCTAGTACCTTAATTCTTAAGTGCGTTGTCCTGCCCGGCGATGCTTTACCGACAGAACTTCTTGCGTCCCATACCATGCGTGATTCAAATGGAAATTTAACACCTTTTCATGTTTTGAAGTTTCGCTTGATATATCGCAATTTAATAGTAAAGCTAATGTTGACTCCGTCCAATTCGCGAAGTTTCAGGTTACCGGTCGCAACTGAGATCATCGGTCAAAAATTAAACTCCTTCAAAAAAATCGGCTTGTAATAGACGTAGGCCAGGTATTACAGGAAGTGGTCATTGTTGGGTGGTAAGCAGCTTTAATCGTTTTTGCTCTAATGCAGTGTGAAAATATCCGGACTGTGACATAAATCCGCTTGTGGACAAGAAGTAGCATATCCTGAAAGTAGTACCGAAAAACATTGCCTCAAATCAGCAGTGGAATCGTCGCGACTTTCAACATCCCACTGATACTGCAACTGCTGGAACGGCTGTAAGCCTGTTAAAAGGCTAACCTGATGAAGCATTGAAGCATCAAATCAGCTGCCTTCTGCCGTGGGTCATTGTGCGTTGTAGATTCGAATACAGTGGTACCTCCAGTCACGAACTTAATTCGTTCTTTGACTCCGTTCGCGAGTCGAAATGTTCGCGAGTCGAAACAGTTTGTCCCATTGAAATTAATGTAATTTCAGTTAATCCGTTCGGGCGCCCCAGAAACATGGTTTGTTGACTTTTCTTATGGATTTATGTGTGGCAAAAATATATCATATAAAAC
>UZAM01012322.1:546-10547 GCA_900618415.1 Soboliphyme baturini | reverse complement strand
CGAATTCGAAGATAAATAGCCTAATTTCTACTTCCTTGCTCTTATTTTCTACTTTCTTACTGGCTTTACTTATAGACTTTCTTTTATTAATATGTAAAATATACTGTCAATAAACAGACGGCGATGCAATCATAGAAGTTCCTTATAAAACCAGTCGGTTATAGATTCAATTACCCCAATCCTCGATGCCTGCTTTCTTTCTCGAGCAGTGACGCATGGGTTGACGTATCAGCTTATGAAAGCTTGCAGCTGATGCACGCTGCTGCCTCTTTACTTCACTAATTAGTACTCATATCGTTTTCTCGTGCTTTCTTAGTATTTACTGTGAAGACCATCATCGAGTATTTTCAACAGTATGGTATATCTACTATCATGAACTATATTTTGCAGTAGGTTGGAATAAATACATGATTCTTGCCTTGCTGTTCGAGCCAAGTCAGAACAAGATGGACATAAGAGGTATGATTGTTCCTCACACGTCACAAAGGCAAGATAGACATCTCCGTCGCCCTGCTTGTAGAGGATATAAGGAGTCCTTCGACTGTCAAGCATTCGTTCATTCTTTTGCATTCTGTCACCTGTACTATGATATTTTTTGCAACCAGGTGAAGCAGAGGCGAAACAGATGGTCTTCCAGTTATTAAGAGTTACAGTTATTGTTGTATAATATATCACACATCGCAAATTTGAGCTGTTCTACAGTTCGAGCATTGCTTGCTCTGAAACATAATGACAACAATACCAATAACGCTTTTATGAAAGAGAGAAGGAGTAGTTCACAGTAGCCAGCTAGGTATCTTCCTAGCCTGGAGTACGCAGAGAATATTGCCCTTGTGAGCCGTACATATAGTAAACTCTTTCACCTGGCGGCTTCCGTGTGTAACACAACTCCGTAAAGTGGCCTCTTCCTTAACGCCTTAAAGTGAAATTTATGAGGAACTCATCAGACACAGTTGATTTATCAGTGGAACACAGAAAGTAAGCCATGGAGGAAGTCGACCAATTTGAGTATCAAAATTGAATCATCTCCAGCGATTGCACCATGCAATCAGAATTGAATAAAAGGATCGTTCTTGCATCCTCTCACGCTCTCTTGGTAACCTGTCGAATATTTTGGATGAGAAATGAGTTACTCTTCCCACAAAAATCTGTCTGTACCTCACCTCTGTCAGGTCAGTGTAGTTTTACGGCATAAAGGTAGTTCCAAACGAAGGAGCAAGAACGACTAGTTAACTGCATACAGCAACGTTGGCTTCCTCTCATAATGAGGGTTGAATGACAGGACAACGTAAAGAATGACTCAGTTCTATTTCGGGTAAGGCGACCTCGTAGATTTGGAAATTAATGATGTATTGCATATCAATTAAAAGGTGTATTAGGGGTAATGATACAAATAAATAATGACGAAATGTGTTCGATCAGTGTTTGGCAACTGTCCTCCGTTGCTTTCCTCAGATGGATTTTGGCCATCACGTTACTAGAGAACAAGCAATTTCAGGTTGTGTGATGCCAGACATCGTTCACGAATGATAGTGGTAGCGATGAGGGTAGGGAAGGGAGTTGAAAAGATGAGGCAACCAACTGTGCACTGTATGAGGATTATCTGCGCTGAAAATATTTGCCACCACCAGGTAAATATTGCTACTATTTCAAGACTCATGGTCAGCCTTCACGATTAAATGTAGCGAAGTTCCTCTAAATTATTTCCTCCCGGAATTTCCTCGCCTGCTTTGATCGTTGCTTGCTCTTTAAGACTGTGGTCAATCATCAAGGCCAACACGAGGCTCAGGCTTAAGCGTTTTTTATTCTGTGTGTTTCAGTTAAGATTTTGGCCTTGATGATGGACAGTATCGTTCTTGTCCAGAACGTCGGTTCTCTTTGTGTCTCCAACCGTTGAAAGCACGGATCTGTCTTCTTCAACGGATGTTGGCACTGATTCAAAATGAACTTCTGCAGACAGTGTTGATAACTGATTTAGCACTAATTATGATGTAGAATAGAATTGCTTTTCTGTGAAAATCTTTTTTTGCCGCTTTAATTAAGCACACTTTTGCCTTTTCATTGCATCATTTAAAAGTTGGGTTTGATCTTGAAAGCCGAAGATCATGTAGATAAATTCATATTCAGATCTTTGCTGATAGTATTTTGAACCTTTTGATAGTCTTATCAGGCTAGCAGGATGGATAACAGACAGACCGCGGCAGAATTACTGTGATCGTTTCAAAAAACACATGGAAAGATGATATTGTGCAGGACCGATTACTCTCTTTATCAACATTATCAGGAAAACCGCGGTCTGATTTATCACAATCTCCCCCTCCAATATTTCTGCGCGGGCAAACTAAATGAACAGCGGAATAATATACACTGAAAACTGGTAGGAAAGCAACAGCAGCGGTTGCGAATGTTCCACGGACAGCCAGACCTTGAACCAGCCTTCCACCGAATGTGCACCCTGCAAAACAAAATTGAGGAGCAGCTAAAGTAGATAATTCCTCATAAGCTATCCTCTAGTAGCTTTCCAATTTAAATCTGGAGCCAGGACTTTCTCTTGAACATCTGCAACGAAGAAGCATACGAGGGATGCAACCTGTAATACACTACAACCAAACTACTACGTAGCTTAGACGCAGTTTTTTGAGGAGCAAGTAACGAGTAAAGACACAAAGTCGCTTTGCCCTCAAAATCAGTTTCTCAAAAAACGGTAAGTTCATATTAAGTAATCTTTCTGGTGGTCCATGAAATCATGTCACGCATAGATCAACATTTTTCAAACTTGAACTCCTTTCTTTTTCTTCGAAGCCGCTAAGGTAACCAACATGATGTCCTCATCAAATTCCAGTCAACTTCTAAAACGGTTAATCAATGCAAACTTCTCAGTTTTCGTTGTCAGGTGAATTCTGTACAGCGCAGAAGCTCCTGCTGCATAGTATAACCAGAAGTTAAGTTTAGTTAGGATATCGAAGTATCGATCGAATCAGCATCGCCATTGATGACCATTGCGTTATCAGTCGACCCGTTGGTCTGTTGTTAAGCAAAGATATTTCTTACTATATACAGCCACTCATAGAAACAGATGATACAACATATTTCAGTGATCAACGACAGGCTACTGATATGAGTTTAGAAATTACGTAAAAGTGGAGTATCAAGACCATCAAAAGATTGATGCCTGGTGATGCGTGAACTTTAAATAAACTTATGATCGGCTATTTTTCAGATTGGGTCTTATTTTTAAAAGTCTGAAAATAATTTATTTTCCTTCTGCGCGAATACACACGTATGCAAAAATGAACAGGTTCATAGACATTGGTCACAATAGAAGTCTGCACTGTTTGTCATGTAGTAAAAATAGAAGCTGAACCGTCGCTGGCTAGGAATGATAATGCCACGGCTGCATATAAAAATGTGCAGCGAAAACTTTCCACACTGAGGTAAAAAGTAGAAACTTTTCGGCAACTGACTTAAGGGATCACCTCCTTGAAATCCGTCACTCACTTATTTACTGAGGCTGGTGCTAGCCGACTGCAATCGCTCCGGTGCGTAATTTTTCTTGCAGCAGACAGACGTTTTGCATTCCTTCCTCGTCTTTCACTCTGGCATTGCACAACAGCAATTCACGTGGCGTTCCTGCGTGAAGATGCACTGCAGATGTTCTTCGCCGACTGGTACACCAAAAATATCGCCAATACGTCGTACAGCGTCATTGCGTGACGGAATGGTGTTTCAGTGTCATAAAGGTCAGAGACCTCACTGAGTCGATGGGTTTAAGGTTTTGCTTTTGCCTACCGCCGTCGCTGAACGTAGTTTCGTAAACACAAGTAACTACGCAGCTATTATCACTTTAATTAGCACGGGCAAACGGCCTGTTACGTTTCACAGACAATATTTTCTCAAGCATCTGTCACTTCTTTGTTTTTCAAATATTCATAAATTTTCTTCATATTCCAGTTAGACTTGGCGGGGCAGCTTTGCTTGAAATTTATTAATGTTCCCTCTTTCTTGGTTGCAGCATATATAACCTTTGATACTGCGTATAGCAGCACAAGAACAATGATAATATCTTGATTTAACAAACGTGCAGCATTTCAGCCAAGACCATCAGCGTATAAATAATAATCGCGTTTTCGTAGTTTCTATACCCCTGATGATGGTGATGAACGTTCACTTAGTCGAAGCGTTGAGTATTTTTAAGTAAAAATAATTTCATTTTATAAACCTCATGTTAGCGCAGCAGTCATAAGGTAGATTTTTTGAGTTCATCCACGACACGGTTTGTATATGAGTTTTAAGAAGCGATTCCCTGCATTGCCTTACTAACTAAATACAGATCTGATGATTGATTATCGTTTGTTTCCACCTGTTGCAGACGTTCGTCATGGAACAGAGATCCGTTATTAATGTGATCAGTGAAGCGGCTTGAAATCACAGGCATCTGCATTTCTCTTATTGGTATTTAACACTCATACTATGGATAGATTTACATGGAACATCTAAGACATGAAGTTTAAAGGTCAAGAATTATAGAGGCTTTCTGTACAAGAAATGCTGTCTTATCGACGGAATGACTAAGAACCAAGGAGAAATATGTTCATATTCAAGATTTCTTGTCGCATTTATAAAATCAATACATCAGGGTAGCTTTAAACATCAGTAATCGAAATCTTTTTCTTAAGTACGCGATCATGTCTTGAATGTTGCATAGTCGAAAATCTCTGCTGGCGGTTTTCTGCCATATGAGTGAGGTACGCAACTCGGAACCGGCTCAAACTGTTGTGGTTTTGGTCCAGGATGTTTTTGGGTTTTCTCTCAACTGTTTCATTTTTTGCTGGTGCCCGGAGGGATGGCTCTCAGGAGGCCGTCGTTCAGAATGGATGATTCTATAGCAGACGGTTTGCATTTCAATTACTGGTACCTGATTTTCAGGGCGGAAACGCATCGCCCCGTGGCCTATAACCATTCGTAGAAACAGGTCACGGATCCATGTTGTTTAAGTGCCCGTAATGCATTGGATGCGAAACTGCATCTCTATGTTGGGTTGAACATAGAAGATGGGTCGAGGGCGAACAGTATTTTTTCCCTATTTACCACCGAAGGCAAATTTATTGAGAGGATAAAAGGTAATATTGTTCAATATTCGATAGCTACCACGAATGGTAGCTTTGCAATTCCGCCCGTACATATTACATTTCAATCACTGATACCAGATTTACCAAGGTTTGACAGTATAACCGCTGTTATATCAGAGAATGCACATATGTTCTATGAAGATAAAAATTAACAGGTAAATGAATGTACTATGAAACCTGGATGACTTTGCAACTACTGCTTTTCTCTGCTTAAGAATACACTCACACAGTGCAGATGCAAGCGGAAGTTAGACAGCAGTTCCTCAACATTCAAAGTGAAATGAGGAGGGCAAATTTCATAGTGCCCTTTGAACATATAGTAAATGGAAACCTTATGAAAGGTAGGAGGTTTAAGTAGCTATGAGAAACAGGAACTTAAACTGGGCAAACTAGGAAATAAGCTCTTGCAGTGGTTGAAATGTCCCTAAGAAACGCTAGACTCTGAACATTAAGAACAACGTCGTTTTTTAATGCAGTAAAAGTAAATTACATTTCCATCATGGGCACTTAACCATCTTCAGCTGTCAAGCACAAAAAATGCATACTCAAAGTGCAGTATTTACTAGTGGGCATAGCGAATATTATTAAAGTGAATAATTCTACCGGATACACAGCTTCCAGCGATTAATTATTGAAACAAAAAGCGTTCATAGAACTATGGTCCCGTGGAACTTAACTTCATATGTATATATATTTATTGCATGTTCTGTTATAGATTATTTTCGCACAAATTTTTCGCTAAAGCAGTTGTTTCATCATTAACAAGTAGCCTTAGAAGTGGATAAATTTTTTAGCACTATTCTTGATGAATGCAAATAAGAGTTTAAACTCTCAAGAGTTTCAGTTAGAGTAATGCACATCTCTATGATCTAAAAGTCTACTGAATCATTTACGCGAACCACAGCCTCAAGGAGTTTAAGGCATCAGGGCATCTATGGTGCATGGAAGATCTGGCGTCATTTTATCATCTAGGACAGTACTTGCTTCTCTGGAAGTCTCATATGCTTTGTATTAAAATAATGAGATATTAGGGTATCAATAAAATGATATGCAGTTGTTTGAATATCAGGGGACGTGGTTCACTTCTCTAACCTACTCATGATTTATACCACAAAGTTGCTGAAAATTCCGTTTTCAAATATGCTTAGATTTTCGATGAAATCTCCAGTTATTCGTCTGTTTGTCTCGCCCCTGTATAGAACTTCTATGTTCGCGCATTAGACGTTTGTTGCTGCGGCTGAACATTTCGGTGTCGCGCCGTGCCGGCCAAAGAAGTTCTCTCATTCCCTCTAGACGTCACTCTAAACACTTATAGCCTACTAACTTTTCTAACGTGTTGCTGAGGTTTCTGAGTTTTCGTTCGAACTCGCTTCACCTTCCCGTCCCCTACCAATCTCATATTAACCTCTGTTATGATAACTGACTCAGTAACTTGTTCCTGCGTTAGTTCTTGTAAAGCATTCAACATAAGCGCTTTATTAAGCCTTAGAATAAGCTCGAGCAACATAAACTGAAGACGATAGATCAATATCAACAACATCAAGACAGGTTTCTTCGTGATGACCCTTCGAAGATTCAGGTCAGAATGTTCTAGTTGTTTATTTGCCTGCTAAATCAATCAATAATTGACGTTTTGATTCATAAACGTTGTTCATAACATGCCCAAGGGGCAAACCCTACTTTATCAATGATGGTACTTGAAACGTACAATATATTCTTACACTGTTCCTTGCAGAATGGAAATGAAATCGAGACGTATGATGTGTGCGGTTTCATTAGCTTAATTATTGTTACTGTGTCATCGTCATCAACGGCTAGCTGGGTATAGACAACTGGATAACCCAGATTTATTTATAGTCTTTAAAAATGATATATCATATTGATATTTGGCAACGTCACTGCTACGGTTGCACTCCAATTACGGTTGAAACAAAGGCTGTATTTGCGTCATTGAGGAAACAGTCTTATCACGCCATCTATCCTATGGGCAGGAATTTCTGACTCGCTGACAAGGCGAGTCCAATATCCAGATTATGGTTTATGAATTATATTCAGGCAATCAAGAGAACAGCTTTCGCGACACTTGCATGATCAAGAATTTACTCAATAACGTTTCCAATTCTTTTCCATCTTATCATCTCTCTAAACGGAGGATACCATTTATCATCGCCATCGTCACTGCCCTCACTTTCCTAATAGCTAAAGGGAGGAAGTGAAGATAGCTTCTATTTCTTTTCATTGTTTCAATTGTTAAATGCTAATCTGAATATCGGTCTTGCCATATTATTTTGAATTCTTGACATTGTTGAAGGATCCTTGTAGGGTAATTAACGGAAAGCATCATTGCCTAGTCTCGATGCCCCTTTTTTTATCGTGCACTGGTCGTCACAAGCTTCATCGTCCCATTTGAGCCGAGGTCTTCCAGTTGGGTGCTTCCATTCCTAACGACTTATTGCATTAAATACAGAACGTTACTTTAAACTAATGGTAGTTTAAAGCTGTGGTCATGTCTAAAGCTCGTTTTATTTATTATTCAATGATTCATGAATGAAATAAAAATATTAACGTCGTTACCCAGTGTAATTCCACTACCAGCCAAAAGACAGATTAGTAAATCAGCCTTCTGAATCTTTGTAAATGAAACTAACGGATAATATTTCTTCATCCGGGTGTTGTAAATGACGCCGCCAATAAACGATGCCATCTTCCTTTCAACGGTTGTCTATCGTCATGTCTTAGCAAAGTTTATAAGAGAAGTAGATACGAGTAATCCTTTTTCAGTTGAAAAGGAAACGGTTAGAAGTCAGGAAAAATATGATTACCAAGTGACGGTTTCTGAACCAACAACGGATTTTCTTCTCCTGCAAAAATTCGGTGTGCATTATTGATTGGACCTGAAGAAGGACCCACTGTGGGTTCGAAAAGCTTCGCTTGATAAATATGTTTGTCGAGGCATTTAACCATCTCTTTCTTCATCTATTATTATTAAGAGCCTGCTTATGTCTTCTCGAACTGAAAAATTATTTTTCTGAATGAACTGGGCTTTCAAGAGATGGCATGTTTCATTCGTTGCATTAATTATTGTTCATAAGCCAATCATTTTAGGGACTCATGATGAGCCTCACGATTATTATAATGACTAAAAAACTTAAATGTTCGTACCTCTTCTTCATCAGTAATCGTCCGAGGTCGTTATTGATACTATATTATTAACGAAAAGTGGCATTTGCGAAGGCAGCATTACATGGATAGCTGATAATCGGTTGACACGTCTCATTGCCTTTCTCCGAATCACCGACGGTGAATTCGGTTGCGGTTGTGCATGCTTGCAACTGCTGCGAAGACGCTTTGATCGGAAACGTCTTTTGGTGGTCTTGCCACATGGCCAGACAGGCAGTACCACGCCGATCGACTATGTTAGTGATGGGGGAACATACCTATTGGACGTAGACTAGAATTTTGAACTTGAAGGGCACGATTACTCAGTGAATGATTTAGCTATTCAATTTTTTTACAGTTTTTTCATGGTTATTAATTGCCACCAATAAAAATGCCCAGTGCCAAAGTTTATTTTCAAGACTAGGCCGCGAAAATTGTGGAGTTTGAAAATATTCTATTGGTCATATCTGTTTTTGTGTACGTAATTTTTGTTTTTCTATGTTACTTAGTGCATTGCTTAAGCTGTGTTAAGTTGGTTGCAAGGTTTGGAACAGATATTTCAACTTTTTGATTATGTTTTACTAAACCATATCTTAGGTTTTCACAAACTTTAACTTCCATTTCTGTGATGGCCCTCCATAAATCAACTCCTGACATTTATTTCATGAAGGAATAATAATGAAATGCGTCATGTCACTCCAAGAGGAAGTGTTCTTCCCGGCTACTGAGGTAGCCCTGCTGTGTGTGAGGTAGCCCCAATGAAATCTGTAACACACAATGGGTGACAGATGTTCTTAGAAAAGAGCAGCAAGAGTACAAACCCCTGAATAAGGTGGAGGATGAAGCTGGAGTTTAGTTGAAGAGAAGAAAAGCTGTTTAATTTTACTTCTTTTAGTTGTGCTTCTGTCAGCGATCTTTGTACCAAAGCGTTTTATATTGGGTAATGTCTGTTGATGAATGCGCGCTTTGACAAGCTTCAGAAGTTTGAAGGTTACTGAGAAACGCTGGTGTTTTGAATGATACTTCAGCCAAGCTAACCTTTTGTTATCCTTCTTTTGCTGCGCATGAATGTGACTGCAAACCCTAATTTGTTGATGGCATTTACCTGCTCATTATTGCTGTTTTAGTGCAATACTGATTCCTTGATGCATGTTCCTTAATTAATGAGACAATACAGTATGATTTGCAAGTGACCTTTGTGCGACACTTATAGAATGCAAAGAAGTCTTCAGTCTCTACGATGAAGAGGGGGACGGCAAAATTGATGCCACTAATATTGGGGACGTAGTTAGGGGTCTTGGGCTAAAGCCAACGAATGCCATGATTCACAAGGCAGCTGGGGAGCAGTACAAAAGAAAAGGTAATGGTTTTGTTACAAGATTTAATTTTTTTGTCCTTTTGAATTTGTATCTTTTAAGGAGAAAAACGAATTTCTTTTGAAGAATTCATGCCCATTTATCAGCAACTTACAAAAGCGAAGGAAGTAGGCACCACAAACGACTTTATCGAGGGACTGCGTGTGTTTGACAAAGAAGAAACAGGCAAGATTATGGCACATGACCTTAGGCACGTTCTCATTGCAGTGGGTAATGAAATTAGGTTAAACTTATTTTTATGGTTCTACTCACCACTCTTTAGGTGAAAGGCTAACAGAAGAACAAGCGGAGGAAATAATGGAAGGTGTTGAAGATTCAGAAGGCCTTGTGAACTACG
>UZAM01012292.1:0-10100 GCA_900618415.1 Soboliphyme baturini | reverse complement strand
CAACTTCAAACCAGCCCCAAGTGCTCTGAACTGGTTGTTTTTGCTACACTGTTTTAATTATTCACGTATTCACCTTCCAAGTTCACTTATCACTTTGAATCTCTTTAAGAGGTATTTTTTATGGTCTCGACTCAGGGTTTGAATTCCAAGACGCGACAGCGCTAGTTTTTCCATGTAATCGAGAAATCTGCTCTGTTGTCTTCTCCGTGACTTTTCTAAGTGATCTGCTTGGAAAATCTTTCCTCTGACTTCCTCACATGATCCACCGTCGTACTCACTTGACCTGGAAACGAAGCGACTCACAGTAATTTAACTCAGATATTATCTATCTGACCATTTTATTGTTCCTTTGACCCACCCATGCATTTCGCGTAGTTCTTCCAGCAATTCATTGCAAGCCTGACAATGCTGGCAGTTGTCTAAATTACTACGCAATTTTCAGTTATCGTCATTTCTATTTACCGTACTCGTCTTAAAGTAGTTTGCCTCTGCTACCTGTCTAACACGAGATAATCGACATTCATTCTCAGATGACCCAAGCTGTGGCCGCCCGTTTCATTGCCCGGATCGATGCACGGTGACATGGTACAATCAATGCCCGACCAACTGCTACTGCAAGCCGATGAAAACGTGTCCATCGATCAAGTGTCCTTACCGACCTCCGATTTGCATCACGGTAACAGGACATGACGGCTGTCAGCAGTGCGCTTGTGAGATCCCGGACGAAGTGTTCAGCTTAGAGGAATACGTGGAAACAACCACTGGTCAAGCAGGCACGACCCCGCCTCTGCCTGAGTCATACACGATTTTGGAGGCGGCCCCATCGGAGACGTCTACGGAGGTGTTTCGCACCGGATCTGAAAAACTGCAGTTAATGACGAAAAGCCAAAGCGACAAAGTCCAGCGAAAGTCAGCGGATAAACACAAGCCGATCGCGGTTCTGTCGCTATCGGCTGAGACCAAAATGGTTGACAGTGAAACGGCACCTGACACGGCCATGCACAAGTCGTTCATACCATTTTTGGATACTGATGAAATTTCAACAACCGAGGAGTCAAAGGAGCCATTGGAACACGAAGAGAAACAAGCCAGCCTCAAGGGCACAGCAGATAAAGGTAAGGCCTCAAGTTTATTATTTTCCAGTGCAGTATTTTCTATTTTACACCAATTGGCTAAATATCACACTACATAATCGAATGTAAGGTGAGTCAATGAAAAGCATGGCCAAATGAGGCGATCGCATTGAACAACACGGTCTCATCTCTCGCTTACGCTGGCATGAACACACCAAAACACAATGCTGCGCCCGTTGTTCGCATGTCGACGACTGTTACTCGCTTTATGGCTGACTAAACTGGAGCAACATGAGGAAAGCTGCTTGCTTATAGAAATTACAGGCTAATAGATCTTTGTTTCAGGATTCGAACGTGGCACCTGTGGAGCTCGAGGTCAGCATCTTGCGTATGCCCTCACGACCGAAATATTTGATTTATGATACCGATATGCAGTATTAGCAAATGGGCGGCCTCAAACATTTATCTTCGTTAAAGTTTCGAGTAATAAGGCATACCTAAAGTATCACCTGTGCATTCAATTGGCAATGACGTGGAAACCGTTGTATTGTATTTACGCAAAATGTTAATCGTAGTTACTTAATAACTCCATCGACTAATTTACTATTTCCAAGATGTGAGGGTAGCAGTTTTGCATTGCATTTGGAAACTAACATATTAGTCCAAAAAACGAGCAACTACTGCCTTGTTGCACGATTGGGCGTGGGAATACAGAATTCAACATTCTGATCGGCCGCTGCCGTAATTCTGAAAGTTGGATAGATGATTAGATAAGAAAAGAAGGAGAAACAAGCGTGCAGACGTCATCTCCTGAGTGAATCCAGTCCTGTTCCATTCAGCACTAGTGTACTGCTCGTTACAATGATATTCATACGGTTTAATGAATTTGATTGATTAATTGATGAAATTTGATGAACGAATTGAACTGTTTTCCTGTGATTGAGCCTGCGATGCAAGCACTTTTCCTTTTTGAAACTCAAACGCCACACTTTCTCAGCTGAACTGATGGCTCATGATTGAAAGTGTTCAGAAAAGACCAGAAGAACCGTAATGCTGAAACGCAGGATACTTCCTGTAAAAAAATTTCTTAGGCGCATATCGATACCGCACTGTAGACGACTAGAAGGTGAAGTCTTCTAATCCCATAGTTGGCAGCACGAGAAACAAGAAAATAAATAAATTTCCAACGTTTTGGCCGAATCAGCATCGACCATCTTCAGGAATAATTCAGGAGGCCAGTAAGTTGCCTGCAGGAACACGACAGAGGCAGATCTCCATGCGGTTTAGGAACATTTCCTTCTACGATGCAATAACCTGTGTTGTATAGCAAAGGTATAAAAGGCTGTGAAGGCAGGAGACAGGAGAAACGAGAAGTTCTGTTTTTCGAGAAATGATTGCCTCAAAGAGGTAGAAGAAATGCGGTTTATTCATACATCATGCAAACAAATTTGTCAATGCAGTTTCATCTCCAATGGTAAGATTGCACAGCCATCATCAACGAAAGAAATTGGCTGAACAGACGCATCAGAGAGGCATTAACTGGCCAATCCTGCGTAAACGTCAACCGGAATAGAGGATGCGAACTTTAGCGAATTGGGCAGGCGTTTCAAGTCTGTTGGCAAAGCACAACTTAGGCAATAGCAGGGCCAAAAAGCACAGCTTTTTATTTTAAACGTTGCAGTAGCTGCGGACCAGGAAGGGAACTGCGGAAGTCAATGTCAATCCTGTCCACCCGTGAGACAAAGGCCGAAAGGGCAGTGCTGGTTAATCACCTCATTGACCAATTTGATTGCGTCGTACATGAATAAATCGTGTTTTTATATAAGTTTCCGTAGGATCATCAACGCATAAACGAAATACTCAATCAATGATGATCTCAACAAATAAATGAAACAACCATTTTTTCATTAGTTTATTCATTTAGGGTTTATTTATTAATTCTTGCATTATTTATCCCTTCGTTTGTTCATTCAGTCATTCATTTGTCCAGGCCTTCTTTCTTTCATTCTTGTATAAGGATTTCGTATATTCCAGCACAATGGTTCAGATGAATAGTCAATGGATCTGCTTCATCAGTAATTGCTATTCGTGTCTAACTATATTACTTGTCGAGGCTGCTGAATAAATGATAGCTGATTCCATTGAATCAATTTATTCCTGCCGGTGTCGGCAACAAAATTCCTCCGTTCAGGTAAAACGTTACCAGGGCCGCTTGGGTTCTTAAGTCGTCTAACATGAAAATGTCAAAACGGTAAATCATGGGCACAAAATCGAAGCGCCTAATAATGAATAGAAAATTTAGACAGATCAGATTAGTGAACAAACTTGAGCAGATATGCAGTGGATGCAGGGCTTCGTATGCTTAAAACTCGAAGACAGTAAATTACAGTTAGAAGATTCGTTCCTTCGAAAACTCGATTTCGCGCTTAAGGGAGTCACTTCCTTTCTCCAGCGTCTAGGGATCATTGAAACGGGCCGATGTTTCATTACATTTTTACAGCTGCAGTGGTTAATGTATCTCGCGTCAGTTTGATTCACTCATGTTCTCAAAGCTTAATGAATGCATTTTGGATCTACAGACTCTGAGGAGGTGGCGATGGCGCGTTTCTAAGTGTCAGTGAGTCGTTGCATAACGCATACCTGGCCATATTTTTATGTTTCACGATACCATGATATGGTCATAGAACCTGTTTCCTTAGTATACTACTGTCTGCGGAAGAGACAATTTCTAACAAGAATGTTTGATGAATTATAACGTAAGAACTTCATCATCCATCTTTGTCGAACACACATTAACGTAGTACATTGCGAGTAATTAAAAACGCTGCAACGCCGAATCAAAATATGTTCCACTGGTACGGAAATTAAAACTTTAATTACCTAAGCTTGAAATACTTTACTTGAATATAATAGTTTTCAATCCGTTGTTGTTTAAGGCGAAGGAATCCAATCAGAGGAAGTTAAAGAAATCGATGATCAAAGCACAACTACGTTAAGTAGAGAAGATAGTGAAAATGAAGACAGAGATGAAGAAATGACGACTCCTCAAATAATAACTTCTGAATCGAAAGTTGAGACAAAGAGAAAATCACGACCTACGACAAGCAAACCATTGGAACGCCAAACGCGCCCTAAACCAGAGTCACAGAGTGAGGAATTACGCAAACAGGAACAACCAAAAGCGACGAAGCCAACACCTGCAAGTTCAGTGGACAAAGGTATGGTGATACAAAAGTTTCTGTTTGAAAACTCGTAACGAGGAGTGAATACTGTCCTCAGCGAAACATGGAAAGCTACCGAGATAAGTTTAATCCCCAAATCTGTCATTTTCGCCTTTTAACTATCATCACTTATCCTGAAGTTACTCAGTATTGTCATTCTTTGAAAGCTATGATTGTATTTGATTGTTTTCAGCGATGATAAACTTGAGGAAAAACGAATGTACAAAAGAAGACAAGGCAATAATTGACAAAAATTTCCGAACCTTGCACGAGTTCATTATGGAGCGAGCCGGCGAGAGTGACATATTTCCGATTGTTTATTCACTGGATGACGGGACGCTGGCCGCTAAGTGCTACAATTACAAGGTGGCAAATGTTAACACGCCCCTCAGCGCCAGGCGCCGCTGCTTCAAACGCTATCGTATATACGACGACGTCTATTACACGCTGGCATACCCGTGCCGCAAGGCCACCAAGGAAGATTTCTTCGAACACTTCAACTGCCTCCGCGAGGTGTTCCTTACGCCCGAGTATAAGAGCTGCTTACCACAGGGATTTCCACGAATCATCAAAGCTCAAAATCTGTGCAAGATGTTCAACGAAATCCTGCAGTGCTCCAGTAACGTCATCAATGAAAACTGTGGCTTGAACGCGTTGGAGATCCAATACCAGTACTTGTCGATTGTAGTGAAGAAAATCCGGCCAAACTGTCATCTGAAAAGAGTAGATCTATTAAAAATTTTCCGATGAAAACTTCAAACTTCACGGATGAGTGTGACTTGTTCCTTATAAATGTTAAAACAGTTTTTGCGATAATGCTACAAATAAATTTAAATTCGTTTGTGTCTTGGCACCCTGAGTAAGAAAGAGGAATGGAACTTGTTTCAGAAAAGCCACTCAATGCCATGCGCTTTGTTTGATGTTAATCGTTTTTGCTTTCTATCCCTCTGAGATCAGCCTTCAGAATGACTTCTAGACCCGTTTTTCCCTGGTTGACGTATAGATTGATTTCATACAAAACTCCTTCCTGTCGCTTTTTATGGCTTCTAGTGGCATTTGCTCAAATTTCATAGTTCTTACAAGGGTCAAATGAACAAATTCATCAAAAAACCTGCAACCTTCATGATGCCGAAGGCACTCAAAAGGTAAGAAAGAACTTAAGCAAAAATAAACAAAATATCACGGTCAATTATTACAAACAAGGTAAAAATTGCACAACAGAATAACGAGAGGATGTACACATAATAGACTGTTTATAGCGGTGAGTGGTGCTGTCGCGTTTTCCTTCAGCTGTGAAGTGAGAGGCTTGTATTTACGTGATTCACAGGCGGTTCGAGCGCTTATGTCAGGAAATCCAACTCTCAAAAACTCCATTTCTGCAAGGAGAAGTTTCATGTCGCTTGCTGGAACGTGTGGACTTTGAACAATGATGGCAAACTAGATGAGTAGATGAGTTATTTGCACTGCGGCATGTTACAAGCGGGAAATTATGAGACTCTGAGAGTCCCATATACCAGGTCATGGAGATCGGTAGTCTGAAGAAGGATGACAGTTCACAACTGGTCTGGCATCCAGGTCGCTCACTGTTATGGTTTGTCGAGGCCATCAACTTGAGCCTTTTGCATAAGCAGGACATCTCTGGTTTATGATGTCCGCTGTATCCGCAGCTATTCAACATTCATGCTATAAGGCAAGGTTACTATATCTTAAAAGGAAAAATTATTCTTTAAGTGCAGATATACCTCTACATTGTTCCAGTGTACTGCATACGGGACTTTTGGTATATGTCGGCCGTGTTTCGGCTTTCATGCAAGCAGCTCATGGACTGAGGTAAGCGTTGCATGCTCAGTCAGTATGTTAAACAGGTTCAACTTTCGTTTCTTGATCTTCAAATTCACCGAGATCGCATAAGCTGAAAGGTGATTAGAGTAATGAGGTTGTCAGTATGGAAGTCATGTTCCTCTAGTGGTGTAGAGGTCAGAAAAACGGGGAGCTATGCGGTTTACAGCAACCACGTACACGCAGGAGGAAATGTGCAGACTTTTAAGCAAACCATTTGAAGCTGTGATAGGGAAAAATCGTAACAAAATTAACATTCGGAAAGAGACGTGCACGATTAACTCGGCATGGTTGCCGTTGCTGTGTCACCGACCCTTCAGCACTTGATCATGCTGTATTATTTGTCTTCTCATATGCTCTATCGTTCAATTTACATTTCCACTGAACCACTCGACACAACAGAATCTTTCACACCTTTGAACTCTAGTCATAAACTCGGTTCCAATAAGGCTAGTCATCCAAACTGGGTGACAGTGACACAAAAATATGCCTAAAATACAGGCCATTTGCCATTACGATATGCAAAATCGTTGGGGATCTTGCTCTGGATTCGAGAATGGTCGCGTACTCGTCAATCCGTTTTGATCTGTTCGAGTTATAACTTAAATATATAAATGGAAACCTGTCCACTTTTGTAAATTATGCATGAAATTTAGGTACAAATCATCATCTCGCTCAGCTTGAAACTTCTTCAGAAGACGCGCCCATTTTAGCACAATAATGTTGAAATAACCAGAGGCCACAGAGTGCCAACTTACGAGTGGAAAACCAATGGTGAAAACATCAACGTAAAGAATCGGATTAAACTGGGAAAATGAAAATCCTCTGGGACTTCCAATGCAAGCAAGTAAATAGTAATCTTATCGTTGCTGGATACCGTTTTTGCACATAAAGCAAAACCGAGGGCACACATCTTTGATATGGCATGCCCCGAGGGAGAGCGCTTTGTTGCTAAGGAAAGAAGAGAGATTGAAGATTGAATGATTACGATCACGGAACGGCAAAATTCTATCCTCTTGGGAACAACCAGATTTTAAGAAGAGTACTCTTGCAACGAGCCTTCGAACTTAGGCCTCAAATTAGCTTACACCAAACATACAGACTAAGACGAAGCCTCAGGTTTAACAAATGTTTAAGACTGAGTTGAAACACTGACCATAGACTTGGCGAGGACCAAGCTGAAACCTGTTTCTAAACTTAAGCTTGAGATTTAGCATTAGCACTTAAGGTCGCTAGAGATTGCCACAACAAGTCTAGGCAGAAGTACGTATATACGTGCACGCGCAAGCCTAAACATATGCTTACGCCTGACTTTAAGGAAAAAGCTAAGACTTTCCGTATATCTTAGCCCAAACGTAAGCGTACGCCTCAGCATAAGCTAAGGCTAAATAAGAACTAAACCAAGGTTTAACCTGAGGACCAAACAAAGTTTTCAAACTAAGGCTAAGCCAAAACTTAGGCTTAACCAGTGGTTTAATGACAACCTTTGTTTCGAAAAGCATACATGAAACTACTCATCACTATTTTAACTTAGTTCTGATCCCTCTGTTGCTAGTCCAGTGCCTCATTTCTGACGTATTAGAACAAACTGTTGATATTCAAGAACGTTTAATTTAGAAAGGATCGAGGCGCAGAGCTGGGTGAGAAACATGAAACCGCATTTACAACATACATGTCTTACTTTGCGGCAGGCCAGTTGGCGAGTTTACCAGAATGTATCAGGTGGGTTATCAATTCTTTGAACATAGTGGTTGCCGTTATATCAAGAGAGAAGCTGTGCCGCTAGCAAAAGTAAAAAATGGATTCTCCTCCTTCAAGAAACAACTGATATGATATATCAGATCAATATCCTGACCAACAGTCGCAGACACGCGATACGCAGACACGGGGAAGAATCATTGGGTAATTTCAGAATAACTTCTGAGTCAGTCGACCATAAAATTAAGACCAGACGCAACACCGCCTGCGCAGAAACCAGATGAACTGTAACAGCACAGAACATCTTCGAAAATATCGTGTTAAGAGCCTCCATGACTCGCTTAGAGAAAATGTGATGATCAGGACTGCGGGCTAAAAATTTGCAACTATAGTGTAACTTCCATACACTAGTTAGGAAGTCAAAGCCGGTAATGTTGGCTCAGAAATGAGCTGATGTCACTCAGACATAGAAAAGTTAACAGAAAATGAGTCGCTCAGCCCCGCGAATATAGAACGAAACGCGGCATGCTAACTGAGCATGAAATGCCAGTCAGAAAATGATGAGCATCAAACCATCAAATTTTAAAAATACCGCTATGGGTATTTCATTGCTGAAGTTCAAAATTTCGATCAAAACACGGGCCTTTGCCGCAGAACATTATAAAAATGGACATATGGTGTATACAGATGTCGTTGTTTCCGAGAAAGTATAGTTCACGTGTGTCGTTCTGCATAGAAAATGATGAAAGCTGCATCCACTCGAAGCTTGAACGGCTATATTACACCATTAAGCACCCACATACAGATTAATGGCTATTTTTTAGCATATTCAAAGATGGCGAGCGCGAGATAGCTGTCTACAAACAGCGAACTTCTCGTTTCGATATCTCCTACGTTGATGTAATCATCGTCTTGGCCGAGCCTGACTATTCTCTCCATGTACAACATAAACGGGAAAGGAACAGATGGCAGAATTTACGAAGACTAGTGCCAACGCTGTGAGATTTCCATTTAACGCCATTTGCTCTGACACAGCACCTATTATCAGCATATAATGATTGTATGGCCTGTAACAACTACTCATCGCTGCGATATTTTCGCGGGCATTCCAATGGACTGTCGCGGTGGATCTGTTCATAACCCTTCTCTAGGTCAACGAAATACGTACACTGAATCGGCGAACTCCAACGATTTCTTAACAATCTGGTGTAGAGCAAATATTTCCTAAGAGGTTCTTCGGCTTGGTCTGTAAGCTTGCGCTGGTAGTTTCGTTCCCATTGAGCTTTTCTGACGTACCATGATACCTGTTTTCATCCTCCGCTCAGAATGTGGCCTCTCCGTCGCCAATTGGCATCTCCATCGTCGTTTCGTTGATGTCCTGCATCCACTGCTTTGTTTCTACGCCCACTCTGCTGTCGGAAGACGATGTAAGGTTTCGATTGCCAACTCTTTCCGGCCTGCCTCAATCTTTCAGCAGTCAGCATGGCTATTGGTAACCCGAATTGCGACTGAGCTAGCATAACGTTCGATGACGGCAATACTACGAGGGGCAGGTGGCTACATTTTAAGGAGACTTCACAAGCCGCCAGCAATCCTTCTCTGTTCTCTGGGCTTGGGATGGACAACGGCGAGCCTATATTGCTACTGAATTAACTCTAGTAATGGTTGCTCAATTCCAGTTAGTCAAAAAATCTTGAATAAAGAGCTGAATGCGGAACAATGAATGTGCTCAGGGATAACGAATACAAAGAAAAGTACAATAGTATTATAAGTTTTGTACATTGTGTAAGCTTTGAGTAGTAGCTTCATATGGTAGCGGATGAGTTCAGTGGGTGCAACATCCTTTCACTTCGATTTTGACCACGTGTTACAACGAACTTCCAAATTCTGTAGCGGACAGCGCGGTGATAAATTAACCATCAACCTTCATGATCAGTCAGCTGCCGCGATTGGAAAGTGACCATAGAATCATAAAATCAATGCCAAAATCCACAAAAGGCGTGGTACATGCCCTCTTATTTCGAAGATACGTATCTGATGTCACTGGCAATTCGGTTAAGAGGAAATTGACATCGTTGATATGGCGTTTGCTAATCTTTTCTTTGTCTAAATTTCATTAAGCCCCTCTTAGCAAACAGAATAACTGGAGACAGTAAAAATTTCATATGCGATTTCAGTTCTCACGTCAGAAAGTGATCAACCTCCAGTAAATTGCTGTCTGACTGACTGCGGTGACTAGATCATTCTTGTTGTCAAGGACAATGGTGCG
>UZAM01012224.1:1629-12206 GCA_900618415.1 Soboliphyme baturini | reverse complement strand
CAACGAGGAGGATGTGGTGGATCTGGTGGAGGACCACAGACAAGAACTCAACACAGAAGAACTTGTTGATCTGCAACGTGAACAGATGAAAATTATGCAGGAGAAGCCCTCAGAAGAGGAGGAGGAACAGGTGGCACATGTTTAAATTGCTGAGATCAAAGAAATTTTTAGCAAGTGGAGTAAAGTGCAGGTTTTCATTGAGAAACATCACCCTAACAAAACTGTGACTAGCTGAGCTGTGGACGTTTTAAATGACAGTGTGATGTCCCATTTTCGGAAAATTATCCAACAAAGAAAAAGACAAATGTCTCTGGGTCGTTATTTTTTGTAAACACCAGCCACTGAGCCAGCAGTCGAACCACTTCCCAGGATACAAACACGAGAAAAAACACCAGAAATGCCTACGCAGTTGCCCGACGTTTTTATGGAATGGGACTCTTCTTCGAAGGAGTAGTCTTCTTCCTCCCCCTCTACCATCTACCTGTGCCAGTAACTATCAACCGCAGAGGTAAAGTTATAGTACTGTATGTTTTATATGATATATTTTTGCCACACATAAATCCATAAAAAAGTCAACAAACAATATGTTTCTGGGGCGCACGAACGGATCTATTGTAATTTCATTAATTTCAATGGAAAAAACTGTTTCGACTCGCGAACGGAGTCAGAGAACGAATGAAGTTCGTGACTCGAGGTACCGCTGTATTTGTAAATAAATTTTTTCGTGCTGCCGTGAAATCAAAACCAAAAATTTACCTTTTTTTCTGGTCATCGGTGCCTACGTAACTGCCTGATATTCCATTATATTTCGTTCTGTTTTGTCATTTGGTATTTACGTCCATGATAAGACTTTAGCGAAATGTGCTAGAGTGCAGATTAATTGAATTTTAAATCATGAATTTGCCTTTCGTTTATTGATATATCTTAAACTGTAGTTTGCTTGTTTTTGGAGTTTTAAGTTCATGCATTCGCAGTCGCGGTAAAACGGAAGACAAAAAAGGTTCATTAATGCACAACTTAACAATTAAAATGCCTCACGGCTCCTAACAGATCACCTGGTGTGGACGATCTGAATAAATTCAGAACTTAGTCCATAGATTTACCTTGAAGAATTCCCGTTGATCTTATCTACACTTTAAAATCATTGAGCAGTGTAAAACGGCGTGACTGACATTGTCTGTTGTATTTGTTATACAGTGTCCACTGCCTGTCTTTCAAAATTATAGCGATCTTGATACGGTATGAAACGTCGGGATCGTCTCTCATCCGATGCGCCATTTTACTGTTGTACATTGACAAACCGTTTTGATGGTGTTTTCTTTGTTTTTACGTTTTGGCTGTAAGATGTAACATTTTTGATTTCCAGGTCATTCGTGACTTTCAAACCAACAAATGCAAAGGCTACGGATTCGTGACAATGCCTAATTACGAAGATGCTTTGGCTGCGGTGACCAGTCTCCACGGCACATTGCTGGGCAATCGAATGCTACAAGTTTCGTTTAAGTCAGTGCCGGCTAGAAAATCGTAAGCTTCTCTCATCTGTTGGAGTTGTTTCCTGCGACGGCTTTGATGCTGCATTGACGAAGTTTCTGTTTTATTTGAAACTCAGATGCTTTAATGCCTCTCCTCGTTTTATGTGGTTCTCAGAAACGACATATTCGACTACCGATTTTTGATAACGTTTTGTTCATATAACGGTTGTAGATGTGTAGCATTTTGCTTTGTTTGTGATTTTATTTTCTTAAGTTTCGTTTCGTGTTTCGTTACTGTTCTTTAGTTGTATGTTCAGTGTTGTTCTATTCATGTTAATACTCATGTTCTCATGACTTTTCGGTTATTAAATGCTGTTATTTTGGTGTCACTTTATTGTTTTCTCACTGCAACTGCTATATGATCAATTTTTTGGTGTTTCTAGCCTACCTTCTTCGCTAAGCAATTTTTATTCTTTGCCCATTTATGTGTACATCATTTAATTCAATGCAGTGAATGTTATCATTTATCATGCAAACCCGCTGCACAGTTAATTGCTATCCGTTCTTTCAAGAATTGCGTAAGTTTCAGGTTCGTTGAAGAATGAATGGAGCCCGCGACAAACGAGATAGAAAGAATATTGTTAAAGTGAGTTGCTATACTCTAGTCAGAGTTTTTTTTACAAGCGTAACAGGTCGGAAGAAGTGGAATGTTATATGATCATTCAGTTCATCGGAGCGAGTTTGCAGAACAATTAACCGAAAGGCTAGGCGTCAGTTTTTGAATTCAAGCACGACTGCTACGAAAACACCGCAGTTGGCATATGGGCAACCACCTGGAATTCGGCTGAACGTGAGTTGATCAACTTCTCTTATAAGTAAAACTTCTATGGTACTTCAGCGTTAGTTTATGATATTAATAAATGTGTGCCGGTGCTAGAGGATGATTGCATGGAAAAGTGTTGCAGGTGATGCACTGCCATCTTTGAATGGCCACTAGTGTTTCGTTTGCTAAGGATACTAATCTGACTGTTTCCCTAATCAAGTGAAAGGTGTGAACCTATAGAATCTATCTCTCTAATCGCGTTATGGGTGATGGTTATTGATTACTGCTGGCTGAGTCGCGGCGATTAATATATTTCACACGAATTATTGTTTATTTGAGAGTGAAATGTGTATATGCAATTTTTGGCTGTCGGGATTGTGCTACACTTCTGCAGAAAATCCACTTATTCCGTCATAATTTATTAGTCGAAGGTAAAAGAAGCATAAACATGGTTTATTTATTCACAATGCAAACGAATAAATTGTTCAATCGAATACTTGACCAGTACGGACTTTTTGACTCTGCTCCCACGATCCTTCTCCAGACTGATCCCGGTTGAACTTTCGCAGTTAGTTCTACGATCCGCAGATTTTGTGGCGTCTGAAGCTAATGATGTGCTTTTGGCCCATGCTGCTGGTTAAGCAGTTTTTGGGTCACGGGCTTGATAGGCCTGGTCTACTCCGCGTGGAATTCGTACCCCTTGTTCCGGTTAGCATTTTTGCACAGTTGGATAATTACTGCATCTTTGATTGATCTGTGCACCCAGAATTTTTCTTTAATGATGCCCTTGCAATCTGACCTTTTTCTGCTGAATGTTGCACGATCATTGAGTCCTTTTCTCATTATTCGTTATCTTCGTTAGGGGCGAGCATTTGTTTTCTTTCTGGAGATTTTGTTGCCGCATGTCGCTTGCGTTCATCGGCGAATATAAATAAACCGTATTTAATTTTTTTTCAGTTTTCAGTATCAACACCGACGCACAAACGAAACATTCCCTTCTCGAATGAGTCGGAAGTTATTTTAATGCAGTTCCAATTATAATAAACGTGAATTGTGCATGTAAACTTGAATTCTGGTAATCATCCTGTTTATTTTTAATTTACAATTTCTATTTTTTACACTAGGTTTGTCGAGGCTAACTGCAACTGTGAAGTACATGTCTCTCTCAGTATGATTGTTCTAGTGCATCATGTCCCTGCTTTTCGTCGATCGACAAACTTGGTACTCTCTTCTCTTTCGGTTCGCCGAAACAGTGAGGTGATTTTTTTCTCTCAAGATTATTAACAGTTAAATATGATATTGTACTCAGTGCTTAAGATTTGAACTCATCGCTACTTATATGTTCAACGTCAGTTATATAGCCACTGCATCGCCCAATAAATTTAGTTCCTTTTTGTACTCTACCGAAACGGCGAAGAAACCGTTGCCATGCCACTCCTTTAACTAAAGTGACACCAGCTTGATATCACAAGGTTAAAAAAGTACTCTGATATCCAGCTCGTACAAGTACAAGGCTGATGCTGTTATTCTTTTCTATTTAAAGTATATCTAATGGAACCTAGTCTCAAATTTTTCGATCTTCATGTGCAACGAATCAAGAGTCAACGTTAAACAATCGCCGTTACAAAAGTTGCACTCTTCGCTACACATGAATTATTGGTAGAAGTTTGTTTTACTTTGCTGGAGAAATGGGAAATGCTGACTTGCTGTAGACAAAAACTAGTTTTCATATAATTTGTTAGTTATGCAGGTCAGAGATGCATTAGACTGAGCGACGAGTAACAAAAGGTGCTTGTGAAGAACTGGAGTAGTATCATGTTCTGATGTATTGACGTCAGAGATTTGAAGCTTATGATCCGTACCTGAAAAGTGTAAATTGTGCAAGATTGCAACAATGCATTTGAATCTGTGAGAGAACGATATTTGTCAGTTAAAACTATGCGACTTTAGTTATAAGTACAGTTCAGTTATTTCCTAAAGATACCACGAGTCAAATTCCCAGAATGCCGACGAAACTTTTTACTGTGACGTCATGTACGTTTATTTCCTCTTATTTGTTATACATTGTTCACTATTTTAAATCGTATCGAGTACTATTTCACCGACATCGTTGTGGAACGGTTCAAACTGCAGTCGGAATCTTTTTTTTAGCGAAGTCTTTTCTACTCTGTTGTTATTACATTTGTGACGAATTTGCAAGAAAGGATCCGGTTCATTTATAAACGGGTCAGAACCACACCCTCTGATAAAGAAGTTTCCCTCTGCATCAGTGCGGTTTCGTCTGAAATGAATGCTTTCGCTGTGAGGAAAATAGTACCAGGTTACAAGTACCTACCCCATTTCTTCATTTTTTATCAGATCTTCATCCCACATGATTATCATTGCGTGGTTAGCCTGCGTCGGATTCCTGCTACATACCAATTTACCTTTCACGCTGACGCACCTAAAAGTTCCATAAGCTGTTTCCGCAGCATAGAGCAGTATCACGACTAACGGCAGGTGATGTACCATTCTGAAGATATCAAACAGACCTGAAACATGACATATCCACAGACATAGCTTACTGTGATCATAGATGTTTTAAAGTTAAAAAACTTTTAACCCAAGTAAATGTAACCGCAAACTGGTTCACATACAGTACATCCACAACGGCATATGATATAAGTTATTGATATTGTCTTGCTAAGGAAGCTGTCTTATTTTTTCTCTGAGTTGGCATCAAGAATTTTGCGACTTACTAGTGCGTGGAAATATGGGGGTTTGAGAATTTTGACCTTCTATCCCAACGGTTATTACGAGGGAGCCGTTGATTGAAGGTATACAACGTTTCTACATTTATTGTAATCATTCCCGAAGCGGCAGCACATCCAATGTAGTTAAACAAACCACTTGTTCTTATATTTTGCATGTTGAAATCCAAGCTGTTAAGCATACCCACGAGTAGTTAATGCGATGGCATTTGGGCAGCCGACAGTCCGAAGCTACTACGGTGGTACGCTATTACGATGGATGAGTCGAAGATTTCAAGTACTGCGAAATTGTGCTGGGTACCGATGGAGACAATTATTTAGAGAGAAACCGGAATATTGAACCATCTTCTGCGAATTATTTCAAGTTGCAAGACATATAGAACGATCGACCTATCGGACATGAAGATCATCATTCTGAAGGCAGCTCGCTGAAACAAATTTGCTTTCGAAGAGCAGTACGAACTTCGCCTGAACGCTAATCTGAAGTAATATTCCTAACCCTCTGATATTGTAAATCTTGATTGCTCTGCTGTTTAAACCCTGTTAGCCTGAGACGACGCTGACAAGCAATAGAAACGTTTGGTTGCGACATATTCAGCTGTGACTTACTATATATGGTCATAGCAGGGTTGGTGGGGCTTTGAACTGTGTCATTCAAGAAAAATGCCCAAAATAGTTGTAGTATATGCTGTATTTTATAGATGACTTCTAGATATCCTTCTAAAAAAAAGACGCTGTGGCGACATCTGTCATTTTCTGGCTACTCAGGGCTGTTTAACGGTTCGTGATTTGGGACTGCATTGATGTACTTATATTCAGTGAGTCTCTCTCCGCTGTTTGCGTGCTTTTTCGGGACATAAGTTCAGTAAGTAATCATGATGAATGATGCTCAGGCATAATTTTGAAAATGACGAATAACGTAAGTGAAAACAAACATACCGTTGGTCAGTTTTTCGTTTACGATTTCGGTTTAACAACTGTGCGAATGGTTGACAGACCGTTCTTTAATATTTTATGGTTTAAGGTACGAAAAAAGCACATCACATGACGTAGCTGACGCGTTTTGTACGTGGGCCTTTTAGACATGCAACTATTAAATAGACTGTACAACGCTTACGCCGATGCCGTTGTAAAGGAAAGTCGAAGTACTGGATGAATTTGTAATGCGTGCAAACAAAGAGTAAAGTGCAGTCGAGAATGTATGACAATTGTCGTTAGTCGTCCATGCAGATTTATTTGCTGATTGATCAGATTCGCTGAATAATGAAGCTAAGCGTTTCTCAGAATCGACGAAAAACGACACGACGTTCTGCATTTGTTCTTTCTTACAAAGTAGCATGGATAAACCGTTGATTCTTGATGCATTGTATTATCGACTATCGTTCCGTGGTCATCAGAGGGGTGCAGTCGAAAGTTTTCAGGAAAAGCAAACACATTGCTTTACAGTACATCACGTCCCTACTGTTCATGTACTAACGAAGAACGTGAACCTTTAAGTAGAAACACAAGCGATTGCTGAAAGTAGTACTGCATTAAATGATTTGCCTAACTAGAGAAGCAGGCGTTTACGCAGTGGTCCAGTGCGCTAAGTTCATCTGTGGTACTGAGTTTCAGTTTGATGAGGTAAAGAGAACAAATAAAAATTCTTAATTTGGAATTTAAGAATCAAAAACTTGATGACCTGGCCTTCAGCATCGCTTCTCTTTACTGACAGGTGTGGAGTTTCGTTTCATTTACGTGCAGCAGATTTTTCCATTTGTACTGGTTGTTTCTTTCAGTGAACCATGTGCAAAATGGTGCGAGCGGGCATCATTCCAAGGGTCAAAGAGTTGAATGCTCGGCAGATGCATGCACTTGCCAGAAACTCGAAACTCTAAGCAAATATGGAATGAAACTAAGCGTGCTTATCAATATGGGCTCAATATTACCTATATAATTGTTAAGCAGATGACCTCAACCGATTCTTCGTGTGAATGGGGCACAGATTTCATCAGCGTTCCGCGTACATCACAATTTGGCCATCCTCACCGATGAGAATCTAACCATTTTTTAACTTGATGTTGCACTTGCTTTTAAGATTGCGTACGCTGATCATCAGCAGCCATGAACGATTGTGTGTGTAATCTTGAAACTCTGTTCCGTTGAGCTAAGCAATACGTTGCCCTTAGATTTTTAACTAGTGCTTGTAAAACCGCGTTGTTCCACATTCTTGGCTACGTAGAGGGTATTTCTGGTTCATAAGAGGACCAACTCAGTTGCAGCAAAAGACTTTGCACTGATTATGGTTACTTCCTCTGCTTTCATGGCTTTCGAGCATTTGCTTAATCTATGTTTCTATCCAATTCGAGTTTTCTCAAGGTCAACTACAATTTCGTTGCAGAACCGGGTTAGACACATTCGATACATTTGCATATTTTGTGTAATGCATGTCTGTATGGAATTTCGCAAAGGTCAGGCAAATAATTGAGGCCATATTTCTTGACTTTTCATTGTATTTTCGTACCCCTTTCTCTATCATGCCTGGTGTTTGGATTTTCCACTCCGTTCCACGGTGTATTGCGGATTACTTATCTAAGTTTATGCCCATTTTTCCGCTTCAACCGTACCGACTTACAACAGCTGCCAGGGTTCACCGTTGTTCCCGCTATATATCACCCCGTATACCAGAAGATTTAGACCACTGCCGCGACTGAGTTTGAAATATTCCTACTATACTACTCTCGTTACAACTGTCGGAAGCCACAAAGACCTTGAATGATATTAGAGCGACATGAAGAAACTAGTTCACTGGTCCAACCCATGCTGATATGGTTTTATAGTGAGCAAACGTGGAAAGCTTGTCTCAGTTCCTATAAAACCGTCGGGAACCACAACTTCGTCAACCTTGTCACGGGAGAAGTTGATTTCATCCAGACGCTGGTCACATGAGTTAAAAGTAAAAAATGTAAAGTTCCTTGATGTGGTCCTTAATGGCAATTCAGCACCATCTAATCGGTTTACATCATCAGCAGCATGAGGAGAGCTGACTTCTGCTTTCGCTGTTTACGGTTGCTTGGAGCTCATTTTAACTTGCGTTGGCGATTTACAAGTGCTGTATGATGCCGCTTATCACCCATGCATCTCCAGTGTGTTTTGTAGTCTTAACAGGAGCTGGTTTTTTACTCCTGCGGTAGTCGCGGGATCTAGGGTCTCTTGACTAAGACTGTTGTTTATAATAATTCAGTTTTCCTTTGCTGAACGAATATTGCAAGTTACCACCCTACCAATTCACGACGATTTAACAGCTTGTTACTCTTGAAATATCTTTACATGACAGATTTTCCCCATCTTGGAAACAACTTTTTTTGTATAGAAAAGCACCACCTAATTCTACCATGATGAATTCTCCTCTCCTAGAGCATCGTCTCTTACTTTCTGTATTTATTATTTAACTACATAATACAATATCTTGCTGTTGTACTCCGTATGTATGTGTATTGAACACAGAAAGAAGCATTTTCCTGCATAGCCTTAAAAATTCGGAGTGACAAGACATTCGGTGCACCGTTAGATTTTGATCTCTCATACATTGGTCAATAAAAAGGTATTTCTCATTATGATCAGTCCTTGAGGGACGCTAAAATCTAGGAATAGCTGGACCCATAGGTTTTATAACTAATTATTCTTGTCTGCTTCTAACCTAAATATAAGATAAATTCTTAATGTCTTATATTTAAACAGAAAATATAAATGAATTATTCAGTAGATAGAAAATCTACGACCTCAGAATATTAATACTTTTTGAGGCAACGCGTCAACTCTTCGTCTAATCATTTAACCGCCTTTGTTAAGAGTGTATCCGGAAAACTGTTCATGCTATCAGTGGGAATTATCACTGGTTGCAGTTCTCAATCGTTCCGTTCTGGCTTTGTGATAGTGCCATTTTAAACAGATCTTGGTTGAAAGGTACATAAGAAGCTCCGTCGGCGCGTGTTATAATGACTTCGTCCGCAGTTGGTTCATAGCTCATGGCTACCCGTGTGACTACGGTATACATTGGCGACTCCTAGTACACATTCCAGTGTTCGTTGCCCTCTCATGGGACTGTCGAAGTTGTTTTTTAGTGAATATGTTTGTAGCTTCTGTCTTTGAATTCGACACAAGTGTCAGTGGTATGGAGAATATCAGTGGCCAACTTTAAGATCGAACTCTGTTGTGAAGTACGACTTGTAGTCGCTGCGGTTACGTTGCAAACGTATCATAAACTTCAAAATAGCATTTGATTAACCAGACGGTGTCACTCGCTGATGATCTCCAGGCCTTTTAAGAGAAATTCGTTTAAGAGAAGGATGCATTGACTATAAACTTGATGAAAGAAGTGACACAGCAATCCTTATCAATTTATATGCACAATACTATGCCTGCAAATGATGACGGCTGTTACTTTTTTAGTGGGACGGGAACTGCACTGCATACACAATTATTCACGTGTTTCTCTTGATGGTAACGGTAGCAGTATGGCTGCAATATTTATCCAAATGATTATAGTTTGAGTATGAGCTTAATGGCGAGACAGAACTTCAGTTTCTTTATCAGTCCCGTGCCAAAAGCTTTGGTAGAACTTTATCCAAGATTACAGTAAAAATAATAATGATACCAGATTCAAACCACGAATGCATTGTGTGAATCCACAGTAAGGAGGCGGTGCAGTCAACTGCTGATGTAAAGTAAGAAATTAATTTTTCTTTCTTTACACTGTGCATTCGCCTTTGAATTAGGTATCATTAATATTTTCACTGTGATATATTCAGTTTCAGTATCGATAGCTTCGCAGAATATCAGGGTTCCATCCTGTCACTGTTTATCCAAGATTTATTTTAATTTTTGCTCTCGCCTCATCACGGAGCGATTTTACGGATATGGAAACTGTCACACTTCATAGGGAAAAAAGAGGTGATATTAAGTCTAAATTTCAAAAAATTCTTTTGCGAATATGTGGGAAGAACCTCAACTCTACTGACAGTTGGAAAAGTTGTTGACAGAAATCGTTTTGAATTTAACAAGAAGAAACGGAGACGGTCTTGAAAAGCATGTTGCTGTTTTTACGTCTGTCGTCATCATTTGTTTAGAGGCTTCAGTGATACGCCGCATCCCTGCTTTGCATGAAATTTCAGCCAGTGTTTTTCCACGTTTTTGACTTCAAGCTCAACCCTGACAGTTTCCTATCTGGTTTAAAATTGTCTGCCTCTTTTCCGACGCCTTTCTTGGATCTGGATTGAGTTCAGTGTAATGTAGGTGATTGCGTCTGGTCGACATCTCAGCATCTGCCTCAGCTAACTCAGTAGCTGTTCTTTCAGTGCAGTAGAGAACTGAATGATGCTGCAACGGATACAGGTTATAGTGCTGGATGCATGTTCGATTACAGATTGCCTGGAGATGATTCGTTAGCGCCAGTGGTCAAAATGTTTTTGGTTTCCCGACGGCTTGGATTCATGTGGTGATTTAATTCTAATTCTCATTTCCATGAAGTAGGATGTAGCGGATGAAAATCTA
>UZAM01012221.1:1291-13602 GCA_900618415.1 Soboliphyme baturini | reverse complement strand
ATTACTCGCCTTTTTCTGAGATCGATAAATTAGTACCCCTCTATGGGAAAGAAACAACAAGTTACAAGCTATACCGGCCACATAGTTGCAGATTCTGTCTTTAAAAAGGTGAGACAGTTCTGGCTGATGGCATAGAAACGAAGAGAGCGCTGCATCTTAAGCTTCACGAAACTTTTGTGAACTTATGTTAAAGGGGTACGGGATGCTGAAAAACACAGGCTTCACTCCGTCTGATGTATAAACAATGAATTCACATGTGATGAGCTGCAGTGGGTCAAATCTTAGAAAATAAATATTCAAAAGATATGGTTCCAGCGAAGAGTTTCTAGCAATTCTAGTCGTGATGCCTACATTTTTTGCATTTTCCCATAGGCTTTTGGTATTCTAATGTGCAAAACAACTTAAATAATGGTTGTTTAAATCGAGTTTCTATGCTTCCTTTTGCGGCGTCAACGCTTAATCTGCATTTCTGAGATGCGGGAAAAATGGCAAAACGCGTCAAAGCTATAGTTCACTACAGGAATCCCTAAGAGAAGCGAATTACCAAAATCGACCTTGACGTCGCTTTGAAGAGGTTTCAATGACTCACAGCAACTATATAAGCATGCAGGAAATCGCATCTTTTAGAAGAAATCAGAATAAGCATCCGTATATCCTAGCAATAAACATAACGAGTAAAGCAAGTGAAATATGTAGAGAAATATAACGCAGTATCAGGGATCCAAATGACGCTATCTGACGAGTAGCATAGGGCTGAATTAGTTGAATTATTTACCCTAAGTCCTGTCGAGCGCCGCGTTTCCTCGGGTATTTAACATCACCACTGTTGATAATACATAAACATCTAGTGATTCGTTATGATGCCAGCAGTGACGACGGTTGATTGAAAGAGAAAAACTGGTGCTCCGAAGAACTGGTATGAAATATCAGTATTGCAGTCAGTCAGGGAAGATGTCAACATATGGACATTATCGATAATTGTGCATTGCACGGTGACGCAATTTTTCTATGGTAATAAATAACCCGACAGTTTACATCGTCAAATTCAAACGAGGGATTTACAGGCGCTTTAAATCACAAACAACTCTCGGCACACGACGGAAATGAGACCACCACAACGGAATTTCATATCAGATAACTAACTGATTATGATGAATGAAAACGGAAACAGGCTAACATAATACAACTTACAATGCAAGGAAATAACTTATTACAGCCAGGGAAAAGTGATGGCAGCAACGACACCACAGTGACTGACCGAACCACGTAAAAATAAAGATCATAATCAGTGAATAACTTCAAATTGCAGAAAAGTTCTGAAACAGAGCTTATCGGTTGCACTGGATGACTTAACTTTTCCGAAATGTAGAAACTAATTAGGAACCGGTACTTCGTGCCACTTGTAGGGTCAAATACAAGAAACACAAATTGACCCACGTAGAAAAAATTTTTTATTCTCTGACAATATCCAATACAAGTTTAATCGAAACTTCGAATTAGTATAATTTTTTGTTGCTCGTGCTGTCTACAGTGCAATCACAATATTTCTAGAAGAAAATTCAGCTGTTCTGAATCCCAAAAAGACTAATTTGAGGTAAAATAAGACTAGTTGGAATTGTACAGATAGATTTTCCAAGCCCAGCTATCAAGTAATGGTTAGCATATTGCTCAGATTTTAATGGCATGTTTATGCGGCCTCCAGTGTAGATCTGGAGTGTAAACTTGATCTATTCTAAACTTGCATGCGAATCGATAGTTTAGGCGCAGTACAGGTTTCGTGAAGGACACACTGAAGTTATATTTTTAAGAGCGCATGACAGTAAAATGTAAAACTGCTTTAAAAACAAAATCGTTCATTAACGACAAAAAGAACGTGGACCTACTACACTCGAAATCGTCATAAACAATAAGAGAACAAATGCAAACTCACAAATCGTATGAGGCATACAGTATTGCTAAGTCGTACTCCTTGGCTACAAACTGTACTTGAGGCTCACGTTAACAGCTGATGGCTACAGTGCCATCAATCGTCCTCGGAGAAGGGCACCAAGGGGTGCTTCTGTGCCAATGTGCTACAAATTGCACTCTGTTGACTCCACGGCATTTGAATATTGACAAAGCATAGGATTCAATATACCCTTAGTTAGTTCGAACAAATGCACATTATAATATACACGAACTAATTTTACGTAACGCGTTAACGCAGGGTATCTCAGATTCGAATTCAGGACATAAGTGATTCGAAGCACATTTCTTACCACTGATCGATTATGTTCGCATGATGCCATAATAATTCCGATAATTATTGTTTCCTCATAGTAGAGACGGTTTCTGATTGCAATAAAATAATGCATTGCTTACTTATAATTCAATGAAATCTGCTATCTCTATAAAGAAAAGAAAATTTTAGCAAAAACCACGCATGCAAAGAAAGTGCAATAAAAGTGGATGTAATTAAGACTGAAAAAGTAGAACGAAGCACGTGTGTTACAGATATTTCTCTCCGACATACTTAACTATTGAACAACAGCGACAGTTCCACCTTCCTGTTATAGTACTTTCATGATAGTAGCCATAGTTGAATTCAGTTGTCTCGAAACGCATAGGTAAATCGTGTGCAGATCTTTAATTAAAGTGTTCACTAACGGAAAGATCACAAGACAGGATGCGATTTTCAGACGGATTTCACATTTTGAACAGCATCAGAGAGGGTATTCTCTGTTATGCATTTTGATGTAGTAATAAACGTTTTTAAAAACCGTTGCGCTACATGGAGCAGCCAATAACACCTACGCTGGCGCATGGTTGAGCTCACAATATCTGATGAAGTTTTATGGAAATATTGTTCGTAAGAAAAGTTTGATGCTCGTTGATCGCTCGTGAAAATTGAAACTTGGTCGATGATATCGGCAGCAAACCATCACATCAAACGTATGCACAAACTTTTTGAGAACAACCCTTTATTCTGGTTATGCAGTAAGCACATTTCATTCCAAATGCAAAATATCCAGATGAGCTGATATGATGATGAATCAATATTTTGAAAGTGTGCAACGTACTTACTTTAGTTAGGGGTGTTTCTTCAAGTGAAAGTTTCAACTGGACAGAGACATGGATTCAAAAACTGGATTTTCTAAGTAACTTAATAACAAACCTGCAAAAAAATGAATTGGCAGAAAGAGAATAAAACAAATTGGTTACCGTTACTGGCTCTTTCGTTTCTCGCCTGTAAGCCACCGTTAGAAATCGGGTAGCAGTTTCGTTCTGCTACGTTACCCGGTTACGCGAAGCCTGTATGATGAGTCGTTCATGTCCACAGATTCGAATGTTTTACACCAAGAAATCTGATTTTCAACCGATCAACATGTACAGGACAATCCGTATAGTATTCTGGAATGTGCGAGAATTAAGCTGAGAGAGTAAACTGGATGGTATCATCCGTACTGCTGAATTGCATCATCGACCTCTTTATGATCGCTCTTTCATGTATCATTATTCTGAATACTTTGTCCATAACCTGAAAATTAAAATGACGATGGCAACAACAATTGCCAAAAGTTACAGATGCTAAGTTTTGCTTGTTTTCCTTTAAATTTTTGCGTTGTAAAACATGATAAACTGCATCCATTTCGCCTTCGAACTAAAAATACGAGTTCGATTCCATAAAGTGTCCGTCATTCGAGCTGAATAAATGCACAAATCTTCATTTTTATTTCAGATGGTTTATAGGCATGAGACACAGTATCATGTTCGGACATTTCTCACTCATTTGTCTAACCGCTTTAACTTAGCCTTCACTAACAATGAATTGAACGAAAAATAAGGAGGTAGCGATGAAATATAACGATGTTCTAGTCAAGCTTTCGATGCCGCCGCTGAATATGTCACATTAAAAGTAATCATGATACCAGATTGAAACGGCGGTACCGAAAACTCCCCTAAGGCATCGGGGTTAAATATTTTCCACTTACTCGCCTATGGATCGTGGCAATTTCGCTTAGTCCAATATACTTTTGTTCAACCCAAGTTTAAGACGCGGTTTTCGGTTCAGTGCAGTGGAGGCGCTTAAATGCCATGGAATTGGAACCTTCTTAAACTGCCTCGGAGGAGTCTAAAAACAAGGTGGAGCTGCAATACTGCTGCTAGTGTATAGTAAGAGATACATTTTCTATTTGACATTGCACATTTTCAATCCTTTGTCATTATTATTTTTAATATGGATTTGCAACAGTTAATTTCATAGCATTGCTTCGATCCGCTTGAAACCTTTTGAAGTATATGCCATTTATTTAAATCAGCGGAGATTATCAATGTAAATGAGTCGCCGTTTTATAAAGCGGCTATGAGATGATCATTGACATGTTTAGCGTCGCATGAGTATTTGAAAAACTTGCTTTGCGATGCTCACTTGATCCCATCTTGTGATGTTACTGAGCTGACTAAGGCATGAACAATCGACTGTTTAACTGTCAAAACCGTGTTTGCAGCTTTTATTGAAGCGTTCGCTCTTTGAGCAGATTTTGCGAGTTTCACCTAATTGTAATGTACTGAAAATAGTTTCTTATTATATTTGCCATTTTAGTAATGATCAGTTATTTATTTTGCTGAAGCACATGTAAACGGGGTTTGATGCCCTTACCCTGCCCTAAATGCATTTTTGTGAACGCACGTTTTTGTAATGATTGTCAAGAAGAATTTCTTACAGGTTATGCCATGGTACTTACAACAGTAGTAAACCCGATAACGTTACTCTAGTGCATTGACTTTTACCGTGTTTATCTCGGTCGCTTTTAGTGTTACATTATGGAATCAAAAACCTGCGCTGAAATAGGTATGTTTTTTTTGTTTGCTCATTTACAGCAGCAATAATATGCCAGGCGTAAACTCTGATTTTTGACGATGGCCTTTCTGACTATTGCGTATTACAGCGCGGGAACATGATTTACTAATGCTTCAAAATAGTAGATACGGAAAATGTATAACGAAAGTAACTGAAGAAAAGGCTTCTGTCAAGCACTGATGAATTTTTCTGCCTCACCGTAAGTCCTCTGTCCGGACAGTCGTAACCATGACTTTTTCGGTTGCTTCAACGAGCTTTAACTGCTACGGCATATTGGTTGCAAATACATGGAATATTGCTGATTTGTTACATTACTAAATGGAGATTTTTTATTATTTGATTGATGCATGACCTTTGAGGAAAAAGTTCAGCATGAGGATTCTTTTGGGTTGTCCTCAGTTCGAATTAAAGTGGTCGTGTTCAAGTATTTAAGTATTTACTTCCGGCACGTACGAAGTTATCTCATGTTTTAAGAGTGGCTATTGCAGTCACGTTGTCAGTTTTTTGAGTAGAAGGTGAGACTGATGGTTCCATTCATTATTACTTTGCTTTACAATGTATAATAATTCTGAAGACAAGCTAATCGAAATCTTGCTCTCATACGCCTGCTGTCGGGTAGGAAAATATAGACATTGAACTCAGTATTACGGATACTTCAGATTGAAGGTATCAGACTACACAGAATTTTTTACTCGGACCATGTTACATGAGATTGTCACACTTGTGAAATTAATGACCCTTGTAATAGGTTAGTTTTTTCATATATTCTCGTGGTTGTGTATGGGTTTTGTCTTTTTTTTGCCTAGCTGAGCTGCGGTTTGTTTTTTTTCAAAATTCTGAGTTGTTAATCTTCAGCGTTGATGTAATGTCGAAATTCCAAAATTAACCTCCAGCGTGCCTTATGTACCTGTTTGAGTAAATGAAACTTGGGAGGAACTTAAAATAGCTGACAATTTTTAATTAGTGTGGTATTCCTCCACTTGATCCACTACAAATATAATAATGGCTGTTAGAAATAGTTTGCAACGATCTGGAACCACACCTATTGTCAAGATGGTACGACTATTGTGAATAAGAAGGTTTGTGCAAGAGAACTCCAAGCGAAGGGCAATTTCATTTACAAAATTTTGAGGCCACAGTTTAAGAACAGAAAAATCCTTTAACCTTAATGAGCTATGGATGTCCTGTTAAAACTTGGTTGCAGTAATTAAGTCGTTAGTTACGTAGTTTTTCATTCGTAGTTTCCATACATTTATTGTGTGATAATTTAGATGTTGAAAAATGTTCCCAAATTGCAGAAGGGAAAACGAAGCAAATCTTGGAGGTTCCCGGAACAAATTTAGTGGTCATCCGGAGCAAAGATCAGATAACGGCTTTCAACGCCTTGCGAAAGCATGACTTGACTGGCAAAGCGATGCTGAGTAATCTAACGACGTGCAAAGTTTTTCAGTTTCTTAACTCTTTGGGTAAGTTCGATGATTTGCTGTGATCTTCCGTAATAAGTTTTACTTACGAAGGTGTGCGTACTCACTTCGTCAAGCAAATGAGTGATAAGGAGTTCTTGGCGAAGCGGTGCGTAATGATACCTCTGGAATGGGTGGCTCGAAGAGTTGCCACCGGAAGTTTTCTTAAACGTAATCCCAGTGTCAAACAAGGATATCGATTCAATCCACCCAAAATCGAAATATTCTACAAGGTGATTTTATGAAATCATAAGCTATGATATAAAATTATTTATTCTTGCTGATGCACATGCTGATTGGGCTAACTATTCGCAAATTAAATGAGCATTTTAATAATCTTTCCGAAGTTTAATAAACCCACGATTACTGGCAGTTAGCTAGAATGTATATTTCGGTCTTCAATATTTTCTTCCTGCTGTAATGAGTGTGTGAGCATGTTCCTTAGCATTATGTAGATTAAATATTTACCTGTTAGGATTCTTTCGTTGCAGTGAACATATATCCAGTTCCAACTCGCAGGAGAAGGGGAAAGATTTTTTACAAAAATTTATTTACGGTTTATTTTGTTTGCCGAATTATCTGACTTCGTCATGGAGTTAGTTATAAGCTGAATCATTCCCTAGCTTAATCGAATGGCCAGAAAATTCTAAACCTTTATTATTCATTCCTGTGTCTGAGGCATCGGGATGAAAGACCGAGTAGGTCCAAAATTCTGATGATTTGGCTTCTTAGAATGATTTGGGCGATGTTTGCTGCGGTAAAGGTCACTTTTCTCATCGGAAGCAGATCCACCTCCAGCAGCTACTTTAGAGTGTGATGTCGATCTCTGACGAGTCTACATCTTTTGTTTCCCACAGGAGATTAGTTTTGGATAGGTCTCTGTCCTCTCTCTACACAGCAGACGCTGGTGCTTGATTTGTTCAGACATTTTCAGGTCGGTCGTCTCCAAGACTTTTTCATTCGACGGAACCATCACATTTTCAGAATGTTTCGCACACCGCTGCTGAAAAGTGCCCAAGATATTTTCATTCCATCATTACTCTACTGTAACAGTCTCTTATTCACCGTGGCTACACCTGACCATGGACTTGGTACATAATTCTTGATTGGTTTCATAAAATGATGAAAAAACGCATTTATACCTTGTTTAAGATTGCGGGAACAAATTGTTTACTTATGATTATCATTCTGAATTTTACTTTCAGCGTTAAATTTATGAGATATTTACAACTACTAATATTTATCAAGCTTTCTAGCGTACTTTTGTTAAGCTTTATGTATTTATTACAAAGCATTCTGAGGTTCGAATCTTGCGTGAACAGACGTAGCTGACCTCTATATCCGCCTGTTCCATCACTACTAAACACTCACTCTTGCTTTGCTTAGGATCAATGGAAAAATTGAACCCCAAATGATTCCTTCGTTCTCCGATTCTGCAGTCTGAATTTTTAAACGTTTCAAATACATGCTCATTTTTTGAGAATTTCAATTTTCATTGCACGGAAGGTTATAAATCTCCTCGCTTTTTCTGCGTCATATATGATACTGCTTTATTTTACTCCGTTTCTAGTTACGGCACGCAGGCGATAATGCGGGAAATTTTCACAGCGTATTTTACCCCAAGGTCATTTTCAGTGAGGAGAATTAATCTTATAATTATTTGCTTTTCACCCCAAAAACAAATCGTTTATGTGAATCTCATCTGAATCGTTAATGTGAAAAAATATTCCAAGTTCAAAGCAGTAATTAAAAAGAATTCTGTAAAATCCTTTATTTTCGATGCTGGCGTACCAGTTAGTTATCATGGTAATGCTGCACAAGTGAAACAGCACGATATTAAGATGTAAATTATGTATTATTTTGAGTGACAATAACTTGACAAGATCTGTATTGGAAAAACCAGACGGAGATTGGGCGAAATGATCGTAAGCACCTCTGAGGAATGGAAAAACGGAGCATCCTCACATCGTCTCCCCTTCTGTTTGTTTGGGATACTTCTTCAGTCCGACGAATATTAGCTAGCAAAAGCCAACTATACACCGATTGTACGAGCTCGTACCGTTTGAATAACAGCTGGAATGTCATCGTCCAGCTTGTTCGAAAGAATGGAAGAAACGTTATTGTCACTCAAAATTTTACATAACCCTTTTCATAGCATCGTGTTGTTGCATTTGTACATTATTAATCTTACGATGATGCTGGTGTGCGGCATTAAAACGTCGTTAAATGAAGCATTTCACGTTGTCCTAAGTTTATTGTTGCCATGAACACGAATCGGAAAACGAAAACCATTAATAGTTATTCAAGCAGGCTTCAAATTGGTACCACCTACCATTCCTCTAAGAAAGCAAATTCATAAGTAAATGAGTTGTTGACCTCAGAATCGCAATATACTTTAAAAATGCGTAATTTTATTTTTATGCTATTGTTTTTTTCTTTACCGTTGTGTTTTGCTTTCCTGTTTGATTTTCTTCCTATTCCTAAAAACTGGATGTTTTGCAATACGAGATGTGTTAACCAGATTAGCACGTGTTACCGTTTGCAACACACGAAAGTTGCTATTTATCTTTCAACGCATTTTTGGAAATCCTGTGAATCGCAGCATAGCGTTTTTCTGCATAACCTTGGTTTTTAAATTTATGGACATCCTTCTGACTAGAGGACACGTTTGTAGGCATGTTCTGTATTTGTAGAGATAAATTTTAACCTTAGAAACCGAATCGCAGAGTACTACCACTTCAAACTGTGTGAACAAAATCTAATTGATGTGTTCTGCTGTTTAGTGCATTTGTACTTCCGCTTGCTTAGTATAGCGGAGTATTCGTTTAAAAGTTTGCCTATTTTATTTTAAAAATTTTTCACCCTTTACTGTCATTTTAAAGGACGATGAGAAAGGAGATCCGGAATGGAGTAAAGAAACTCTTGAAGAATCTGGTTTGACCGCAAGCGGGATCCACATTGGCAAACGCGAAATCGAGTTGATGAGCCATGTCACACGTACTATTTTCGAGGTGCTTGAAACGGCTTGGCTCGCCCAAGGGTGTTCGCTGATTGACATGAAGGTCGAGTTTGGAGTAGACCCTGAATCAGGTAAGCTATGAATTGGCATTTAATTGTTAAGGATTTTGAATTCAGTGCACCGCTGGTAAAATCAGTCGACTGTATACTTATTGGCGGTGTCTCAGTAGCAGGCGTGGACGAGGAATAACTATTTTTAATGCATTAATCGTATTTTATCTTTCACATTTACATAATGTTATTCGGTATCTTGTCACTGGAAATTGAAGACGCCACTCGTTGTTTCTGCTTATATCAGTTCAGAATTTCTGCAGAAAATTCATTTGAACCGACCTAGGTTCGAGCTTACACCGCCAACCAGCAAATGAAATCACATTACCTACGGTAATGATGATTTACTCTCAAATTTCGTTTTGTTGAAACTGCACAGACACCTGATAATTTATCCCCCATTTTTTCCAATGCTTTATTCACATCGGCTTTTATCTTTTCTCTTACGACGTTTGAGTAAAACGTTAATGTCGATGATCCTTGTTACGGAATTATAATAGTCAGTTTTCTCCGGCTGTTCTGATGTCTATAGTTGCCAGCCTGTTTTATGAAAATCAGCAATGTGCTTTATTACTGTAACTTCATTATTTAATAAAATTAATTTTCAGGTGACATAATTTTGGCAGATGTGATCGACAACGATAGTTGGCGATTGTGGCCAGGAGGAGACAAACGGCTTCAGGTAGACAAACAGTATTATCGTGATTTGCCTGAGGTAACGCCCGAAAACTTGGAGCAGCTAAAGAAGAATTTTTCTTGGGTTGTCGAGAAGTTAGATGTATGTTATCGTCCCTTATTTGAATTTAGCAGTTTTCTGTTGCATTATTATTTTCTTGTAGAAATTTGTACAGGCACCGTGTGGTCGAGTGGTAGTCGTGATGGGATCTGCAAGTGACTACAGTTTTTGCAAAAAGATCGAATCTCATTGCAAGCATTACGGTATTCCCTGTATATTGCGCGTTTCCTCAGCGCACAAAAGCACTGAAGAAACGCTGAAACTTATTAGCGAATATGAAGGTACCGCCATTAGGTGTAAAATTATACTATGTCTGTTCCTTTAGGAGACCATGTTTCTACGGTGTTTATCGCAGTTGCGGGTAAAAGTAATGGATTAGGACCGGTTTTAGCCGGCAATACCTGCTTCCCGGTCATCAACTGTCCCCCTAAAGTGGAAGAAGTGTTTTCGCCTAATATTTGGTCTTCCTTGAGTTTGCCTTCTGGTATAAACAAAGTAACGGTTTTTTGGCGTGCCGTGCATTATCTCGTTACATAGGTTTGGGATGTTGTACGGTTTGTTCTCCAGAAGCAAGCGTCATGTGTGCTGCAAGCATCTTGGCATTGCAAGATTTTACCCTCAAGTGCCGTATGAAAATGAAAACGCTGCTTAACTACATTTCAACCATGGTATTCATGCTTATTGAAAGTTGTTAATTAACATCGACTTTTTAGAAACAAGACAAGCATCTAGAAGAATATGGCAAAGTTTGACGATGACGTTGATAAATACACTTTTTGTGGGACATGGCCACTACTGTTGTAATGGTTTATTGAACTAACAAATAATTTGCTGACAAAACTTTGGCTGATATATTTTTTAATCTTTTTGATAGCACTTTAACGCTTAAAAATCGCGACAAAGGTTAATTGCAGAGATCTGTTTGAGTTAGTGAATTCTGTACATAAAGTGATTAATGAAATATAATTACATGCAGTTAGTAGAACTCCGTTCCACAGAATTAATGGCATTATCTCACCGCCAAACTGAGATTATGCCATCTGGTTCGCGGAAGCTCAGACTCTGGCACAGGACAGGGAACGTTCGAAGTGTAACGCGTCCGTGGCTCGAAAGAAGAAGCAGTCATGAAAGATGAAGATTCTGTAATATATCTAGCAGAGGTTTTACGGTTGTCATCGACACCTTAATACGATCACACGAGTTAGCCCATGTTCGTTGATTAAGTCTGATCAAAATTCGGTCGTGCTAGCGTGGTTCTGTTCTACTACGATTTTAGAAGTTTCTTTTGCATTTCGAAAAAAAGCGTACTTGTTTTCGCTAATAAGCAGAGCCTGATGGCGAATTCACATGTATTTTAGAGGCGACGATAAACCGCATTGAAGCTTCACAAAGTTGCAAGTGCTTGCCTAAAGAAAAATGTCAAAATCAGTAAAAAGATTTATTGAATCCGCTTCAGAACGAAGGCAGAGCTGGCAGACATGTCTAGAAAAAATGGGCCTTCCTGTCCGGGAAAAAACGTTGTAGGCACTATGTTGTAAACGCCAGCCGGAACGTCTGATAGACGAAGGATGCAGAATCCCGGTCGGTAGGCGCCGGTAGAGCTGCGGGAAAACGGCTTATGACCTTGAGACGATTTGATCTGCTCAACATCGAAGCCAACACTGTACAGCCTGAACGAAATGGAGCGTCATCATTAACAATGAGAAATGTTCGAATGATGACACGTTACGACAAACGAAGTTATCAATAATTTATCATCAAATTATTACTGACAAATATACAAGGTGTTGAACAAGAACATGGTGCCAAGACAAACTGAAAAATAGGATGCATACAACCAAGCAGAAAGCAATTTCTGACTGGACTAAAAGGCTACCTAATGGAATAGTGAAAAACGTTGGATATATTCGATAAATACAAAAGATAAAATATTGAAATAGTAAAGAACAGAGAAAACTAAGCATAACTCGATAATACTGAATTAAACCTCATCGCAACTATCCTGTCTAGCATTGAATCCGCTCAGTTACTTGCTGAATTACAGAAAAGTACATAAGATGGTAGTGTAATATCGCAAGTGCTGTACATCTGCCACCTGAAGTAGATGAAAGAAAGCTGGATAATTGAATTCATCACGCATGAATCCTTTCGTAAGATGTCAGAATTGAATTCGGTTTGGATGAAAATGCTATGCTCGAGATTA
>UZAM01012215.1:0-10385 GCA_900618415.1 Soboliphyme baturini | reverse complement strand
AAAAGCGAATTCGAGGAGTGTTTCTTTTGCTGTTCTTTTTGACTGAAACATACTGAATGCCCTTTGATTTACTAGTGATGTACTCATAGGTAGAGAAATGTTCGCCTATGTACATAATCGCTGATTGATACTGCTTCCAATCCTCTGACGATTTTAATGCACTGCATTGGACTATGTGATCAGGGTATTTTAGACGAAAAGCGGATATGATCGAATAATCGTTGACGGAACTTTTGAAATGGAATGGCAATAGTCCAGAAATCTTCCTGTACCCTTTGTTGGGTGTTGTAGTTTTCCATCGATGAGGAATTGCTTAATCCAGAATAAAATATCATAACTACATCGATTTGGCAGGCATTTCTGTTAGGACTATTCTATTCCGAAACAACGATTAAATGAAAATTTCTTGATATGTGGGAATGGTGCCAAATCAAAAGGATGATGGTGAAGTGTTACTTGGTAGTTTTCGCATATCATTACCGGCAACATGGGAGTTTTTTTCACGATTATGTTTTGTTGCGCCCTCAGACGTCTTCTACTCCTTTAGCTTTATTTTAACGTTGCGTCAGTTGCAAACGACAAAAAGAACTTGCGATATCAATTTACCTCTCTACCTTGAGGAAAGCCGGTGATGCACGAGCCGAAAACGTCGGTACCGGTCAATCGTCTAATGGACCATGATGTTTGTGTTGTTCATGAGTAAACCGTTTCTTATGCTGTTTTCAGTCCTCTACACTTTCTTATTCCATTTAAATGTCTGGAGGAGTTATAATATCCATGTTGTGGAAAAGTATCATTGAACAGCAAAAAGAAGTCGCAAAGCACTTATTCAGCAAGGGCGATTAGTCTAAAAATTTTCATCTGTCCTTTATCCGGATGTTAAACTTGTTAGTCTCGTGTTTTTTGTCATTACCAGGTCTGTCGGTAAAACGTCAGCCTCTGAGCCGGAAAGTTCTGGGTTTGAGCCGCAGTCTGGGTCATTTGACTTTCTTCTTTCTGTGGTTGATAAATGACTGAGAAAGAAACGGAGGAATGTAGACTGTTAGGAATATAGCTGCCTGTCGACTTTGCCTTTAAAATGAGACACTCCTGGCTCGTGATATGGAAGTGGATATCTGCGCCTTCACCATTAACTTCATGAGAGTAAAAGTCCTGGAATTGCCCCATGATATAAGTTTAAGGAAAACCGACATTCCAACGGTTTCAAACTTCCTTTCCTTCCTAGAATGATCAGTCGGTCTTGTGTATTTCCTCCAAATCGCGTAGTTTTACTCTCCAGTGTCAAACAGTTGTTTGTTTGCCAGCAACTCTTTATTTACAGTCTAGTTCGATTTTTGTTGGCGTAAGTTCTTGTACAGATTAGCGTTTTTTTCAGTATTGTTTCAGGGCCCTATTTAGAACAGACCTACTGCGACATTCATTCTTTCTTCGTTCTCTCTTTGATGTAACTTTAATTTTGTTGCCGTTGTCAGTTTATAATATTATCAAATAGTTTTGTTTCAGTGACAGGAGAATTTATTATTCTTCCCAGCGGTATCGTAAACTATCAGTTTGATAGTAACCCGTAATACCTGGGTTAATTTTTATTATGTTTGCTTTTTAAGTATATCTGACGGTGCTCGATATGTTTTGTTTGATCCAACAAAGCGGTGCTGTTTTGCGTCCATGCATTGCAGACGCTAAATTACCATGGAGGCGTGACCTGCCTAAACGATCCATTAGGGAACCAGCAGCAGGTGTACCGTGCAACTTAGGTGTTGTTACATAAACCACCGGAGAAGTGACAGCTTTATATTGGAGGACTGTCAGATTACCACGATATTTCATGATTATCCCATTTTGAAAATCGAACCACCATCAGAAATTGATATCCGGTAATAGATTTTAATCCTATTTCCTTTTTATGTGTTCGTTTTACGCACTGGAGTGTCGTTAATTTATTTCAATACCTTATCAGCTTGACTTATGATGGACAGGCAGAGAAATAACGGTTTAAACGTTGGTCAAAGCAGAATTGGCGGTTATTCGTCGCCAAATAAAAATTATTGTTACTGGCAATTAGACTGCCTTAATTTTGTCGAGCCACATCCAGATGTTGAAATCGACACTAGTAGTTTTTTCTCAGTACATTCGTATAGCCTGCATTTTTGCCAATGTTTCATTTTATTCGCCGTGACGGCAGAACTGATCACGTTCCAAAGTCGCTTTCCATGCGCATCTTCATAGTATTTCAGGTTTTGATAAGTTTAAAAATTTCGTTATTGATTAATTTTCACAGCTGAACCTGTATCCGTGCAGCATCGTTTTTGACGCACTATTAAATAAATACAAGGCCCTGGATCATGGCCAAAATTCTAATGATAACATTTACAGCGCGTCAAATTAGATTTTGTGCACCATCTGAAATAAAACTTTTATCTTACATCTCACTTGCTTTCGTTACTACTTGTTACCCTGAGTATGCTATTGGATTTCAGTCACAAATAGCGTCGGTGAACGGAAAAAATGCTTCTTTTTCTAACGGTGTCTGTTGCGTTTCACCGAAACGATGAATCATGAAACTCTAGGTGAAAATTTTCTTCATTAAGTATTGTGCAGTTTCTTATTTTTCTGATTCAGTTCAAACTTGAAATGGACTTGCTCCCCTTAGGTTTGCATTGTCTTAGACATATGTATTAATTTACAGAATGGGAAGATTGTCAGGTGATGACTGTTTGCACAGTGATTTAAAGTCGGCACAGGGTAAGATTATTTTGCAGTTACGAATACCACTAAGGAGGCATCAGGACGAAAGTGTGCATCCTGCAAGCGACTGTGAGATCGCTTTTACTGTATACTTGGAAATGTTGATCGCTTTGCGTGTAAGACATCACGAAGTTATACGCATTCGCCCATTGGTCCCTCTAAACCCTACTGAAGGTGCGTTCATTCCTCCCATAAGTCAGAGAATTCAGAGGTTCGTAGCCGTTACGCCGAATGTCGCCAAAATCTCCAATGTCATCCGAGAGCGGCCGTTGCTGCGTTGGCTTGGACATTGCTTCAACGTTTTCCTGAAGAAATGGTATCCAAAACAGTATAGTGTCTCCTACTTCGGGTAGTGTCAACGAAAATATCGTTAAATCAAAATCTGGATGGACACAGTCAGACCCAATCTAGAAAACATCTCGCAATTAACAGTGTACAAATTACGATGATGGAAGACGACATTGTTATTGACGGAGTTGGCGTTTTACCGCGTGGCGTGGAGGGCATCAATGCGCGACATGATTTCAGCCGTCCAAGCCAGTCTTGACAACAGTCGTGACAAACAAACGAAGAAACTGAGTGGACGATCAGTGCGATCTTAAGGCACTGTTATTTGTATGACTGTTGTTTAATGTTTCTTTTCGACAGACGTTAGTTGTTGCAGTGGTGGATGATTTTTGATGGTGATTTGTGATGCAATTCTGTTTAAACCGTTTTAGGTTATGTGCAATCTGCTTGCTGTCGACGGCGTCAATGACCCGGATGTGCTCTGCATCAATGCCGCTTCAGCAGCGCTTTGCTTGTCGGACATTCCCTGGAACGGGCCGGTGGGTGCCGTAAGGATAGGCTACAAGGACGGAGAGTGCATAATAAACCCAACTAGGAAACAGATGCAGGACAGTGAAGTGAATCTGGTTTTGGCCGCCTCTGTCGGCGGTCATATTACCATGATGGAGATGAACGGCAACGAAGTGTCGCCGATCGTGCTCGCATCATGCATCACTCATGGACTGCAGGCTGCTCAGCAGATCATTGATGTTATTGCTAAAATGCGAAGCGAATGCGGCAAGCCTAAGCGGCCGATGAACGTCATGCTACACCCCTCAGAAACGGTGGCACAGCGAGTGGCCGAGTTTGCCAGTCAGAAACTTTTAGCCGTGCTCAACCACCACTCTCTAGACAAATTGGCGTTCGACGAACGGGTCAGCGCTCTTCGCCAGGAAACGACAGCTTCCATCCAGAAAACCTTCCCTGATGTTACGGTCCAGGAGGTTGAAGAGCTGTTTAGCTCTCTTTTCAAAAGTAGGTACCGGCAGCTGTTGTTCGAAACTGGCTGTCGTTACGACGGCCGCAAGTTGGATGCCATACGGCCGATTGAATGCCAAGTTGATTTATTCAAACCGCTTCATGGGTCTGCGCTGTTTCAGAGGTAATTGTTGCTTTTTAACTCATTTGATTGCTACTTACAGTTTTAACGCAGTTAAAATCGTTTCTTAACACACAACTGAGTTAGGTTTTGTGCTTATAGCCTGAGTTTTAGACTTTTCCGTCTGCCTCTCATTGTCTTTCCTTCAGTGTATTTGTGCTTTTTGTTTTTTGTCCAGACTTGGATGTTGCTGATGCTCTTCTTTGTTAACTAATCTCGTAGTCAGAAGATATGAAAAATCTGTAGGCCACTGGGCTGTCATTTTTTACACAGTTTGTTGGCATTCTTTTTTCAGAGTGCTTTAGGTACCATATTAATCAATTTCTGCGTAACCATCCCTGGAGTGCATTCTTGTTTCTTCAACGACTGTGTCCACAGGTACTTGACTGTTATCGCGTATAGTCTCCTGCCTCAAGAAAGAACGCTCATTGCTCTACATTGGAAGAATGAAAGGGGAATTACCTGGCCAGACTTTGTTTCCCGGTTCTATTGACTGCAAGTCCAAAAAGCTTCCATCTTCTACGGTTTTCTTCTGCCAGGGGTAGCCAATAATAATTTCCCATTCTCTCGTCAGAGTTACCGTTTCTCGTGAATTTGAGTGCCATATCTAGCAGCGAAAGTTTCTGTCTTTCCCTCGCCCGACTTTCGAATTGAAGTCTCCCATAATGGTGTTGTATATGGTTTTCTTCAGTCAGTATGTGCTAAAGTTCATGAAAGAATCCCCTCCACATCGCTTATACTAGTTGGAGCAAAAACCCGATAAATTTTCAGAGTGTGGCTCTCGATGAGTTGTAAATGGTGCTCTTTGAAATCTGATGATTTCAGCTGAAGAGATGACTTTTGAGTATCATTCTTTGCCGATGATGAAGCTATCTTCTCCAACAGCTTTCGCCCCTGCTCATTTTCGCAGTTCGATTATGCTCCCGTCTATCCATATATTCTCTAACTCCTCCATTTTCACGTTTGACACACATGTGTCTTGATCTTTCTGACATTAAATGACTGATTGGTCCCTGACCTGTCGACTTTTGGTCCATAACACGAGTGAAATCATACTCCGTTTTCTGCTTGGTGTGTCCTTACATCTGAGATTCTTAGCAGTCTCTCGTCATCCGAAGTCCGCACCGCCATCATGGCGCGTACCGTGACTCGCGTAGTGTAATGTGACTTATTTTCACATATTTTAACCATCATAATAAACCGCCCGCTGATAGGCCTGCTTCTTAAACTTAGCGAATTTGCGGCCTCATGGAACTCACTTTAGTGATTTCCTGGTTCTCTATTCCTGAAACGCTGATAATAATTGAACCTGCCGGGAAAATGCACTTTCCTGTCATCTCATTAGGGCGTCCAGGATTATCTCTGCACAGCTTTGAGGTGTTTAATAGGATATGCAGCCGAAGTTTTTCACTTGTGGAATGAATATCGGCTGGTGCCTACGGTTATTGCGGTCTCTTGAAACATTTCGTTACACTCATAAGATTATTTGAGAAAAGTTTCAGATCGCGCAATCCCCTGATCATAGTGCCGTTCGAGCGCTTCTTTCAACATCCGTTCATGAAAGTTTGTTGAACCGGTTTTCATCCAACGATATCGATTATGTGGCCTTTCCTCTACTGGTGATGGGCAGTCATCTTGATATTTGTTGAGTCATTCTTCGTTCTATGCTTTTCTCTTGTTGGACGGTCTGCTATCCTTTCACGGATTTGTCTGGCTGTTTAATCGATGTAGAAGGTTTTGCAGTCATAGCAATTAATCTGATATTGCCTCCGATTGGACTTAGAAATACTCACACTGACTGTAGAGATGATTGACCACATTGTCCAGTTTAGTCGGACACCATTCAACGTGTTGTACATTTCAGTCTTCTGTTATGACGAAGACACGTTATGAACGCAAAGAATGCTAATCGACGTTACGGTGTTCGCATCCAGGTTTCTGTTGTTTGATTTTATCTTCGCTGACCACTGCCACCGAATGATGAACTTCAATACCAATACCCGTTACAGCACGCCACGCAGCATTAGACAGCGAACACGCGCATTGTCGAAGAGATTTTTTGCCACACTTGCTTTTGTCATTGTGGTATTGTTAGATTGATTGTTTTAGTAGCTATAGTTCAAGCGTTTTTGTTGTTTTTCCGTTGTCAAAGTCTTCACGTAACTTAACTTATAGTATTGGAGGTCACACCGTGAAATTATTAAATTTTACCATTCATGATACAATTCACGATATTTAAAAAAGATATCTATTTCTGTGCTTCTTATTTGATTTCCGATTCCGCATTTTTGATTACTGTATTCTCTCTTCTGACAAATAAAAAGTTATTTATTTAACTGCAGTAACCATAGCAGCAGGTCATTTAGTTGAACTCCTTTTCAGCGGCAGTGCATGTGCGAACTTTGTGCAGCACTGTTTTTGATGAACAGGGTGATTGTTAAAGCATCACTCCTTAATCTGCCTAAATTATGCTTAGCCGTCATTGACCAACAGGCGACGTGGTCCTTACATAAATCGCTAGGGATTGCGTATTAACTTATTCGTGGCATATGAGTCAATTTTTCGTTAATATCTTGAATAACATTACAATATATCCCATCCGTTTGCATATATGCACCCATACAAAATGGACTGTTCTTCCACGTACTTGTTCTTCTTCATGCGATTGCAGCGTACCTGGCGCAGAGCTACATGCGGTTTTCAGTTTGTGTGGCTGGATCCAACGAAAGGGCGTGATCTCAGATACAAACGGCAAGATTATGATTTATTTTCCCGATTGATTGCTGTCGTGGCGAGATCCGGCAAAGTTAGGAACACCACAGTTCAAGGTAAAGGTAGTCGTTATAGAGGTCGCAGTGACGGTGGTTTGAACATTCGGTAAGAATGCTACAAGAAATTTTCTCCAAGCACGCTTTCTTAGCAGAGGCAGACCTTGGACCAGATCGGCTGATCGCATAGAAGAGCTAACATTAACACATCTTGGAATCCGGACCATTATTCTTCTCCGTTCGGCGGCGGACTGAAACCATTGAAATGATTTATTGAAGCAACTGCCTTCACGATCCGAAAGGAATGGCTGTTAGGAATTAATAAGTGAATGATCAGAAAACTTGTTCGACGGCAAAACCGCAGTTTTTGCTTAGTATTCGCTTCTGGTTGTCCTTATTTTGCTAACTGTTTTCCCAGCAGCTCGGACGTCTGATCAGCGTATACGTTTCCTCACTTCGACATTCATTTAAAAGCACCCTGCTGAACTGTCTTATTTCACCTTTTAACTTTTAAAGTCAACTTTACTCAGTCGTGCCGTTTGCAGGTTGTAACATATTCAGTGCGGTAGCGTTAGTAAACGCGTTTCTTCTTTGTATTATGAGAGTTTGCTCAGCCGTCTCGAAGCAGCTGATGCTAAAATACATTACTGCTCATTTGCAGCGTATCGTTGTTCTTCGTAAAAAGCCGTGTGTTGTAACTACAAACTAGTTAAGTATGGTGATGATGATTTACTGACGTTATGGAATGTCAGTGAAGTTTTGACCCATGTTTTAGCAATACTTGGACACGTAAATGCGCTGAATCGAAATACACGTTTAATTTTTTCGAACTACGCTTTTCGCTGTGGAAATCACGTTAACTGTTAAAAAAGATTTATTTTATATTCAGCAGACCAGGTTTGTCGTGTAATTTCATTTAGTTTATTAAATGAAAGTTTTTTTAAGGTGCTCAGTACAAAAAATGTTTTCTGTGCAGGTTGTTCTGAGAGTGATGTGATCAGCAGAAGTTCTCAAGTAAACAGTGCAGCTACTTTCTCATTATATACATTTCTCTGAACATCGACAAGGCATGTGTCTGTCTGATACCTGATGCTTCCTTACTTTCAGAGGCCAGACACAGGTGCTGTGTACGGTGACGTTTGATTCGATCGATGCGGCGTTCCACAGCGACGCCGTGTCAGTTTTGACTGGTTTCGCAAAAGAGAAGCGGTTCATGCTGCACTACGTTTTCCCACCATACTGTAACAACGAAATTTCGACATCCAGAGCTGCAGGTCGCAGGGAACTCGGCCATGGAGCCCTAGCCGAAAAAGCGTTACGCCCGATCGTGCCGGTCGACTTCCCGTTCACGATTCGCGTCATGTCCGAAGTGTTGGAGAGCAACGGAAGTTCATCGATGGCTTCAGTCTGCGGCGGTTCGCTGGCACTGATGGATGCCGGCGTCCCAGTCCGGTGTCCGGTAGCTGGCGTGGCTGTCGGTCTGGTCACTCGGATGCAAGGTAATCACTACAGTCGTTTTGCGTTTCTTTTTCTGTTTCTCATTGCCTTCCTAGTAGGTTTTTCATGGCGAAGTTCAACACTTGATTCACAACACGGCTGTTAAGATTTCGTTTAAAACCTGTCCTGTCGCTTGTAACTCATATTCTCCTGAGCCTTTAAAATTCATTGATTTCACCTTACCGTCCATCGATTGGCTTCTTTCTTGCTATTCTCTGTCCATCGAAAGTCATTTTAATACCTCGTTGCTCGCGCAGCTGTTCGTTCCTCTTCGAACATGTTCAACCTTTTGTCATATCGATTTATCTTAGTTCTTGCCATGGCATCCTACACGATGTCGTGTTTATTACCTGTGGTCGCATTTTATTCCTTTTATTCCCAGCATAACCTTCATATATTTCGTTACGTAATATGTTATTTATAAATACCTTTTACGTTTAGGCTTCCACGTCTCAGCATTGAAGGTATGCACTGATCGAAGGCGTTTAATTTTAAACTTGAGGAATGTTTCACTGACAGGAACAATCAATCAACCTTTTCAGTCTTTCAAAGAGACCGTAAAAATCAGGCAGAACTCTGCAGGGGTACTTCTGCTCGTACCAGGTTTTCCTTCGTTGTAGAATGATGTTGTAATGGTGATGATAGGGCTGTATTGGTGCACAATGTTTGTCAGTTTTAAAGCTGGGCTTGGTAAACTGCGTTCTCCAGTTAAATGGAAAATCTTATGTTCGAAATGTCACTTTCACTACACATCAGTTTTATTTGAACGCTTCGTCCGTTCAAGACATGGTTTTGGACTTGAAACGAGAATGGCCTTTCTCTTTTAACCAGACTTCGATTTCCTGCACAGAAGCCATCATCTGCCACCTAATTTCACAGACATTTGCATTATATCGTACTGAAAAATTGCAAAACCGTCAGTGGTATAAAATTTGTGCACATATGCAGCAAAATTGAAGAAGCTTAAGAACGATGGATGAACTGGAGAGTTGTCAGAGAAGCAAGGGTGAACTTAGAGAAATTAAGGTTATTTTGCTCTTCAGTGTTTGTTAGCCCCATATGGCGAGACCAGTAATAGCAGGTGACTTGAACAGACTTTCTTGTAAATAGTTTTTTGAATCCTGTTTGTCTTGTGGCGCTGTAATTGTTTCAGTTATGTTTTTCGGGTATGATAGATCAATGCCGATTGCTTTTGCTCAGAAGTGCTGCGTTTAAATTCTTCCGTGTTGCCGTCATTGGCTGCATTCATTGCGATGTATCGTCGAGCCTCCCTCCCCTTTGTTGTTATTTGTCTTTTTTCTTTCGGTACATCGTTTCTGGTAATCCATAAACTTCTTCTAGCGGAAAATGCTCGTTGAGCAGAACTGATGCTCAGCTGAGGTTTGTAGATTCTGTCAGTCACCTGATCGTATGATTCCTGTCACCAAGTTAAACTGTTTCCCTCTGCCACACACCTACACACACACACACACACACACTTCTGATGCTTGTTCTGCTTCAGTTACAGCAGTTAAATTTTCGTTACAAATTCATATCCGTAGTTCTTTCTGTCTTGTTCCTCTTTTATTCTTCACGCTAGATTTTTCAACCTTCCCACCTTGATGTCCTTGAAAGACTTTGTTCTGAGGCCGACACGTGTTTTCAACTGACGATGGCAGATAGGTGGTCGGCAGCAGCTATTAATCTTGTATGAATGCTGCAAGAGTATAAGAAAATGTGCGTTTTAGATGATACCTCTAATAACCAAGTGAAGGATTTTCGGCTATTGACGGATATCTCGGGCTTAGAAGACTACCTCGGTGATATGGACTTTAAGATGGCCAGCACTAACAACGGCTTCACTGCTTTGCAGCTGGACACGAAGATCATCGGCCTCACCGCCGAAATCGTACTCGAAGCACTGGAGCGCGGCCACGACGCGTGTCGCCAAATCCTGCGTATCATGACCG